>CP136062.1:227976370-228265459 GCA_032622095.1 Siphonodentalium dalli
TATACTCCGGCTGTATACTCACAAATAAACAGACCATTACCCCCCCCCACTCGGTTACATGTATATAAACAGACCATTACCCCCCCCCCACTCGGTTACATGTATATACTCCGGCTGTATACTCACAAATAAACAGACCATTACCCCCCCACTCGGTTACATGTATATAAACAGACCATTACCCCCCCCACTCGGTTACATGTATATACTCAAGCTGTATACTCACAAATAAACAGACCATTACCCCCCCCCCCCCCCCACTCGGTTACATGTATATAAACAGACCATTACCCCCCCCCCCCACTCGGTTATATGTATATACTCAGGCTGTATACTCACAAATAAACAGACCATTACCCCCCCACTCGGTTATATGTATATACTCAAGCTGTATACTCACAAATAAACAGACCATTACCCCCCCCCACTCGGTTACATGTATATACTCAAGCTGTATACTCACAAATAAACAGACCATTAGTACACATAATATGTCAAGTCTGTACACAAATAAACAGACCATTACCCCCCCCCCCCCCCACTCGGTTACATGTATATACTCACAAATAAACAGACCATTACCCCCCCCCCCCCCCACCTCGGTTACATGTATATACTCCGGCTGTATACTCACAAATAAACAGACCATTACCCCCCCCCCCACTCGGTTACATGAATATACTCAGGCTGTATACTCACAAATAAACAGGCCATTAGTATCTCTCTGATGTCAAGTATGTACTTTTTATCCAGGACGATCCCGAGCGGCAGTTTCACCCCCCGGTTACATGTACATACTCCGGCTGTATACTCACAAATAAACAGGCCAATAGTATCCCTCTGATGTCAAGCATGTACTTTAAACTCAGGATTATCCCGAGCGGCAGTTTACCCCCCCCCCCCCCCCACTCGGTTACATGTACATACTCCGGCTGTATACTCACAAATAAACAGGGCATTAATATCCCTCTGATGTCAAGCATGTACTTTAAACTCAGGATTATCCAGAGCGGCAGTTTACCCCCCCCCCCTCGGTTACATGTACATACTCCGGCTGTATACTCACAAATAAACAGGGCATTAATATCCCTCTGATGTCAAGCATGTACTTTAAACTCAGGATTATCCGGAGCGGCAGTTTTATACCCTCCGGTTACATGTATTTAGTCCGGCAGTATACTCAAAATAAACATACCATTAAACTATGGATTATCCGGAGCGCAGTTTTATACCCGTCGGTTACATGTATATACTCCGGCTGTATACTCACAAATAAACAGGCCATTAGTATCCCTCTGATGTCAAGCATGTACTTTAAACTCAGGACTATCCCGAGCGGCAGTTTACCCCCCCCCCCCCCCCCACCGGTTACATGTACATACTCCGGCTGTATACTCACAAATAAACAGGCCATTAGTATCCCTCTGATGTCAAGTATGTACTTTTTATCCAGGACGATCCCAAGCGGCAGTTTTATACCCCCGGTTACATAATTATACACACTCCGGCTGTATGCTCACAAATAAACAGGCCATTAGTATCCCTCTGATGTCAAGCATGTACTTTAAACTCAGGATTATCCAGAGCGGCAGTTTACCCCCCCCCCCCACCGGTTACATGTACATACTCCGGCTGTATGCTCACAAATAAACAGGGCATTAGTATCCCTCTGATGTCAAGCAAGTACTTTAAACTCAGGATTATCCAGAGCGGCAGTTTACCCCCCCCCCCCTCGGTTACATGTACATACTCCGGCTGTATACTCACAAATAAACAGGGCATTAATATCCCTCTGATGTCAAGCATGTACTTTAAACTCAGGATTATCCGGAGCGGCAGTTTTATACCCTCCGGTTACATGTATTTAGTCCGGCAGTATACTCAAAATAAACATACCATTATACTATGGATTATCCGGAGCGGCAGTTTTATACCCGTCGGTTACATGTATATAGTCCGGCTGTATACTCACAAATAAACAGGCCATTAGTATCCCTCTGATGCCAAGCATGTACTTTTTATCCAGGACGATCCCGAGCGGCAGTTTTATTCCCTCTCGTTCAGACTCAGATTTTGGCTGCTCAACAGTTGGAACCTCCGTACTCATGTTTGCGTTTATTCACGTCACATCGAGGCTCGATTTAGACCATCAGCAATGTAGACACCCTGAAACGCAGGTCATTTCGCGTCACATCGAGTTACGAGTTAGACCATCAGAAATGTAGACACCCTGAAACGCAGGTCATTTCGCGTCACATCGAGTTACGAGTTAGACCATCAGAAATGTAGACACCCTGAAACGCAGGTCATTTCGCGTCACATCGAGTTACGAGTTAGACCATTAGAAATTTAGACACCCTGAAACGCAGGTCATTTCGCGTCACATCGAGTTACGAGTTAGACCATCAGAAATATAGACACCCTGAAACGCAGGTCATTTCGCGTCACATCGAGTTACGAGTTAGACCATTAGAAATGTAGACACCCTGAAACGCAGGTCATTTCGCGTCACATCGAGTTACGAGTTAGACCATCAGAAATGTAGACACCCTGAAACGCAGGTTATTTCGCGTCACATCGAGTTACGAGTTAGACCATCATAAATGTAGACACCCTGAAACGCAGGTTATTTCGCGTCACATCGAGTTACGAGTTAGACCATCAGAAATGTAGACACCCTGAAACGCAGGTCATTTCGCGTCACATCGAGTTACGAGTTAGACCATCAGCAATGTAGACACCCTGAAACGCAGGTCATTTCGCGTCACATCGAGTTACGAGTTAGACCATCAGAAATGTAGACACCCTGAAACGCAGATCATTTTGCGTCACATCGAGTTACGAGTTAGACCATCAGAAATGTAGACACCCTGAAACGCAGGTCATTTCGCGTCACATCGAGTTACGAGTTAGACCATCAGAAATGTAGACACCCTGAAACGCAGGTCATTTCGCGTCACATCGAGTTACGAGTTAGACCATTAGAAATGTAGACACCCTGAAACGCAGGTCATTTCGCGTCACATCGAGTTACGAGTTAGACCATTAGAAATGTAGACACCCTGAAACGCAGGTTCCTGATCAAATTTATTTTTATTATATGCTTGCCTATAAAATATCGGAAAACCGAAACGTAAAAAGAGGATATCTGGTGTTTTTGAGTGGATACCGACAAATATGTCATGAGTGAGCGAGACAAATGTTTATTTTCGCGAGCGGCTTGCCCCGAGCGAAAAAAAAAACATTTGTCTCGGTCACGAATGACATATTTTCTGTATCCACTCAAAAACACTACATATTTTTTTTAATTAAACGTATTTCCAAAGAAATTCACCATTTACAACGATAAATTATCTCATAATCGTCTTCAATCGATGCATCAAAGCCAATAGCTCATCGCTGCCTGTTCATGCAGTGCTACTTCACCATCCCCAGAATATAAAAATATAGTTCCCGTATTTTGTCCTTTATTCCCCCCCCCCCCATGAATATGTCGAATTTCAACATAAAATAGATTATATATAATTATATGGTAATGATAGCAGTGAATATAGTATAAATTAGATTATTATATGATCATAATCTTTCTTCTAAAAGTCCTATACTAAAGCATACGGAAAAGAAGTTGATATTAAATCCGTCGGTGATGCGACTGCGGTCAATTTTGTTTCAGACGGACGCATCTTTGTCGCGTCGAATCGAATACATCGGTCGATTTATTTAAAGGTGGATTCCGGTTACCGTCACAAAATGGAGAATGGTTGTCTTTGAGCCTCCCTGATAGTCATTGTAAGTTGTGTTTAACTGGAAATTGAAGGCGCTTGGGCTGGATGGGTAGGTCTGTTGGGGTGATTGGATCCGCGGGATGAAGACGCAGCTAGGCGAGTACCATTGCAGATCTTTGGTGGATAAAGATTTCTCAGGAGCGTCATGCATGGGTGATCCAACTTTGAAGTGAAGCCTGTGATGAGGAACACCGGGTGGCTGAAGGGAGCTGAGAAATTATATTGGGTACTGCTCAGTTTCAGACGTGTCGGGAACAGTGCCAATGCATTTGTATAGGTGTACTTCTCCTGCAGGCAGAGCCACTGGTGGTCTCGAAAGACGTGCCATATCCACCCCTGGTCTAGTGTTCCTGCTAATATGATGGTGGTCCAGCTGAAATGCTATGATGCTGTCAGGGCAAACTGATGTTGTTACAAAACAGTACTGTATCGAAAGGTACGTGCCGTATCAGGTAAAACGCACTATCAATGTTTATTATTTATTTTTATATTCTTTAAAATATTTTATCAGTTTTTATAATTTGTTCTTACATTCTTGACAATTTTTTATCATTTTGTTTTATTTTTTCTTACATTCTTTAACAATTATAAAAAAACAGGCCAATAGCATTATCTTATATATGCGAGGCGACCTATGGTCGACTCGCATATATAAGAGAAAGCATTGGCACAGGGTTTTCGCAAAATTTCAGGACGCTCTCTGTGTCGACTGTCGAGGCGCTGTGTCCGTTGCTCTGGATCAGTTGTGTTCTTTTTTCTTGAGAACAGTCTAGAAGCACGTTGTATGCATGTTGTCGCATATAACAATCGTTTTCGAAAGAGCATTCTGTGCCCCTTAGTGACATTTTAAGACAGCTGCACGACGCCAATAGCAAACAAACAAACAAATTTATTCAATAGTGTTTAACTTAAGATTTATCAAGAACAGTTCAAATTGTCACATTATCAACTATCGTCATCACCAGCAACAACAACAATAACAACAATGCAGATTATTCAATAATGTTATGTTTTATAGTGCCTTGATATACGGTTTTAATAACAATATATGACATAAATAGAGGATCTCACATGAGTTTCTATTTTATACGGAATTTATCAACCGAGTTCACTAAATTCGATTTGAGCCGAGGTTTACCGAGGCTCAAATAGAATTTAGAGGACGAGGTTGATAAATTACGTATACAATAGGACGAGTGTGAGATACCTTTTATCACATGATCAAATAAACCCGAAGCAACGCGAAATATTCATCGAAAACAACAATCATAAACTACAGCGATCGCAAGTTATTTGAAGAACGCCGTGACGTCATCGCACGCGCTGATATTAAACGTGTCTATTACCGATAATTATGAAACTGCTTTTATGGCCAAATTATGTGATAACATAAAATATTATTAAAATACTATAATTCATCACCATTTGGGAACGTCTGCGTCTCAGAAGTTGCCTAGTAATAGAGAAAAGCAGAAATCGTAGAAACAATCCCCCCAGAATGCAACAGAAATCAAGCTAAGATATAGAGTTATTCCTTTTCGATTGAATGTAATTAGACTTTGCGTATTAATCCAGATGAAACTTACGCATAGAAAACACGTCGGTACCTCAACAAAAACAATATGTTCACAGTTTATTACACCGGATAAGTTGATACTGTTTGGAGCTTCCTCTTTCAAATGGTATATAATATGGCATATATGATCTGGGTGTTCGAAAATTAAGTGGGCCTTTAATGTATATCAAGTATATTACAAATCGTCCTTATGGAAATATCACCATGTCGTCCAAACCAACAACAACAACAACAACATTTACAACAACATTCACAACAACAACATATGACGTATCACTATATATACACAAATTACGCCATTGCATTTGATCTCCATAACGTACTTATCAGTTAAAGGTACTCAACCCGTAAAGAGGGTCCCCATCTCAACAGATTCCAACAACAACAATCCTATCAGAGGGTCCTATATTACTATTTCTTTGGCTTTGGGGGTAAAAAATATTTGATTCGAGTCGAGGAACCCATCAAACAAAGCTCAGAGTTATTAGATATTGATTTTTGAAAATTCTTATGTTCTCGAGATGAGTACCAATAACTGCCGTCAATTTGGTAACATGCTCGAGATTTTACGCCAAAATTATATTCAAACAGACAAGGATGGATAACTCTATGATCAAGTGGGTAATAACAACGAATTTTTTACTGTCTTCTGGGCCAGAAACAATTCCCGATAATGAAAAAAATAATAGATTTCTAAAATCGATATCTAACAAATCTGAGCTTTGATGGGTGACTTCCTCGACTCGAATCAAATATTTTTGACCCCCGAAGCCATTGAAATAGTAATTGAGAGGAGTTTTATCGGGTTGAGTACCTTTAATATCTATGTAGTAACTCTGTTTGGAAAATGCACGATTTTGGCGAGTGGCGAATATACAGCAAAATGACAGAATTCTTCGTTTTTGCTGTGAATGGATCCAGTTATAGGCAGTTGAATTCCGGTATGCGATACAGTGAGAATCCGACGTATACGGCTCCAAAATACCCGGAATCCCGCGTACGAAAAGGAGGCTGGTAGCCTCTTGTATTGATAGATGAATAAATGAAACTTACCTGTTGTATACGAAGACGCCCCGTACTCCTCAACATCCCACGTGGTGTAAACAAGCTCAGATAAGCTGACATGAACATGGGTATAAGCCACATGTAACTGCCTGCAAGCGGGTGAGATAAACCTGTGACCATCGGTTATCTATACTGTGCCAGGCGGCAGTATGGCGTACAGACACAACAAGAAAACCATAGTCAGAAATGGTAACGCCACCAAGATCATATTATTAGCCATAAATATAAATTATAATATAATTATAATATAAAATATTATTCATTAGTTAGCGCTAATATAGGCGCTAACTAATGACTTGTTAAATAACATCTAATAATTATTCATCTTATTCACAACTTTAAGGAGTCCTTCTGGCACACGAGAATATTTATCGCCGTTTGATTTGCACCAAGTGAACTCGGCGCATATATAATTGATAGAACATACCTCTATTATGATGATCGTGTCGTTATTTGTTTAAGATACGTATCAATTGACATATACGCACCCGTTCCCTCATTAAAATCGATATATATCGCCCATTTTAGTGGACCTCCGCGAATTCGGGGACTTCCGCAAAGTGACCTCCACAAATCGGGACCTACTGCAAATCGTCGCACCCAATGCAATTTGTAAACAAATACGATTGGCATGCGTTTTAACGAGGTGAGCTTTAATTAAACGAAAGAAGCATTCAGTGTGTCATATATATGTGTCAACTAAGGTCGCTTTGCGTGGTAAAAGTGAAAAGTGAAAGTGGAAAATCCTATTGAAAATGAAAGTAGCCTACAATTTTGGGAATTCCGCGGCAGATTGCAATGAATCTATACTATTGGAAGTGAATGTACAATTCCTGGAATTCTATCAGATATCGCGACTCTGCTCGTTTTCGTGATCATAGGTTATATAGGGCCTATATGGCCACGAAAACGAGTCGAGTCGCTATACATCCATCGGTACAAACACATGGTGTATACGATACAATTTTGACTTGATGACCAGAAAATAAAAGATGGCGGTTAATCCAAGTCTCCAACAGAACAGACATGCGCGCTCCAATTAAAATTACCCATAATTCACTTCACTACACCAGGGGTTCCCAATGGGTTATACAATATTTTCAGGCTATCAGTTTATTTATATTTTCAAGAACATATTATTACACCGGTGACTTTAAGTTTACAATTTCAGCCTGTCCTGACTCTATCGGTATGTTTGAGTTATATTTTCAAGAACATATTATTTACGGTGGCGTTAACTTTACAATTTCAGCATTTACGTGATTCTATCGGTACGATTCAGCAAGGTACAAAAACCTATTCTCCCACAATGTATTCGCTCACTGCTCCACAGATTATCAAAAACTGAAAAACAACTTACACCACCTTGTGGCGTAATGAATCAGGGATGTTGGCAAGTGATGGGAGGGGTGCCTCACTAAAAACTTCACCCAAAATGTTCAATAGTTGGAAATTTCATGCTTAAATAAACATTATCCAACATTAGTTAAAACTTGTAGAACAAGAATATATTGTAATTTCCACATGTCAGCATGTCAATCAAATAATTATTAGCTGATATTTTCTACCAATCAGCGACCAAACCGATCGCTTGCTTCAATGAAAATCTTGTTCATCCTAATTTGTATATCCGCGTATACCTTCAGTGTTAAATAGTCTATATTCAAGCAACTTTTTTGCTGTAAAAAATTATAATGTACTGGAATTTCTATTTGCGCCATGATGCTAGAAATTCATCAGTGATTATAACACAGTTTACTTATTTTGTGTCACAGTGAAAAGAATGTATGTTCTCCGGTATATTATAACACAAGGGCAAACGCTGTTAAACTAATGGACCTATCCACAGCTCAAATAATTATTAGCAGATATGTTCCACTAATCAGTAAATGAGCCGGTCGCTTGTTGCTTTGAAAATTCTTTGTTCATCCTAATATTGATATCCGCCCATACTTTCAGTGTTAAAGGTACTCAATCCGAATTAGCGTTCGCAAATTACCATTTCCATGGCTTCGGGGGTAAAAAATATTTGATTCGAGTCGAGGAACCCACCCATCAAAGCTAGGAGTGATCAGATATCGATGTTTGAAATCTATTATTTTAATTTTAGGTGGCCCAGTAAACTGTCGACGAGAAGAACTTATCTGACAAGATAGCGGATGAAGATCGATAACTCTAAAATCCAGTGGCTTTTTTGTGTCAGATATTTGACAACAGTTTTCTGGCAAAATTTCGTTGAACAAAATGTTGATAAATAACAGGCTTTGTGCAATTTTATACTATAGTTGACTGTGGTTAGCATTATTTTTGGGCAATTAATCGATTCTGATAACTGAAGCAGCATTTCTAAAAATGTTGTTGTTGTTAGAATCTGATGATATGGGGACCGTCGAATCGGATTGAGTACCTTTAACTTGTCTATATTCAAACAAACTTTTTGTTGTCAAATCATATATTTGTGCCATGATGCTCGAAATTCATACATGATTATAACACTGTTTTTCATTTTATATATCTATATTTGTGAATGTCTGTCTGTCTGTCTGTCTGTCTGTCTGTCTGTGTTCTATAGAAATTCACAGCGGACCATCTAGATGATGCCAAAGGGGTCTACTAGGAGTAACTTTTTACGAGAAAGATAATGGTCGGGGTTAAAATTTTCTAAAGTGACGCCGTTGTTGTCAGGGGCAGAAAAGGGGGAGGGGCAGAAAAAAAATTGTCGGCGATTGCCACGAAACTTATATATAATCATCCCCATAATATGAGGAATCTAATGGTGTGTTTTAAATATGGCAAAAGTCGCGCCGTTCGCGTCAGGGGTGCCCGGAAGGGGGAGGGGCAGATTTGTTTTCTGTCGCCGATTGCCACGAAACTTACATATAATCATCCCCATGATATGAAGAATCCAACGGTGTGGTTTAAATATGTCGAAAGTGGCGTCGTTCGAGTCAGATTTGCACGAAAGGTGAGAGGGGCACCAAAATTGATAAAACTAATTTTAGCGCCGATTTCCACCAAATTGATATATATTCTTCTTCATGATACAAGGAATCTAATTGTGCGATTTAACAACACCAAATTGTTGTCGTTTGGATGAGAGATTGGGAGGGGTGGGCACTAAATTTGATAATAATTGGTTTAGTCGCCGATTGCCACCACACTTATACAAAAGCATCCCCATGGTATGAGGAGTCTAATGGTGTGGCTTATATCTGTCAAGTGTGGCCTCATTCGAGTCAGGGGTGTATTGAAATGGACAGGGGCACCAAAATTGATGCACAATATTTTTGGCGCCAATTTCCACCAAATTGATACACGTTCTTATCCATGATACGAGGAATCTGATTGTGTGATTTAAAGACGCCATAGTGGTGCTGTTTAGGTGAGAGATTGGGAGGGAGGGATTGACACAAAATTTGATTAAAAAAAACATTGTTTAGTCGCCGATTATCACCAAACTTATAAACAATCATCAACATGATATCAGGAGTGTAATTGTGTGGTTTAAGGATGTCACAAGTGGGGCCATTTGAGTCAGTGGTGTATAGAGATGAGAGGGACTTTATATTTATATGTTTATGGCCGATTTCCACCAGATTGATACATATTCTTCTCCGTTATACGAGGAATCTTATCGTGTTGTTTAGACACAACAAATTGGTGCCATATGGGTGAGAGATATGGGGAACTTCAATTTGATACGAATTTGTATACTCGCCAATTTTCACCAATTTCTAATATATACGCATCTCTAATCTCTAATGAGACTTACTTAGTGTGTGCAGCTTGAGTCCGAAATAGGGACGGGAGGGTCACCAAAAACTGATACAAAATAGTTTTAGTACCAATTACCATCAAATTCAGACACGTTCTTCTCAAATGATACAATAAATCAAATTGTGCTGTATGTCTGTCTTTCTGTCTGTCTGTGTGTTATATATATATAACTTCACGCGGAACAATCGAAGATGCAAAAGCTGATACAAATATATTTGGCACTAATTTCCAACAAATCATACATGTTTTTATCTAATGATATACCATGAATTAAATCACATTTGGTGTCGTTTGCGTCACGGATGGCGAGCGGATATGCACTATCATAGATAAGATTGCTATTCGCCGATATCCACATATAAGTTATATATAGTCACCCAGGCCATCTCCATATCATTTTAAGGAGATTTGGGCGTTCACATTTCACAATCCCGACAAATGGTAACCCACTTATAAGTCACTTGAACAATTATATCTTCTTAATTGTCATATTTATATGGGGATGGCAATCAGGACATTCACACAATGAGCTAGCAAAAAGAGATACATAGAAGAAGCATTAAACGTATAAACTGAGAGACCTCGAACCGTCATAATTGACAAAATTGAGTCTGTTCCATACAATACAGTTTCCACAAAAAAAGTTACAATTTGTCAGGATATATGGAAGGCCTGTTCAAAAATAGTGGTCACAGTGTGCAGTCATATATAGTGTCTTCTGATATACAATAAAATGCAGTTAGTAGCACATGACTTTTCAGGATCCTCCCAATACTGACATCTGACAAGGGGTTTAGAACAGACTCATCGACTGCCATAAACAACTCAAAATCTCGCTCTGTGTCTGGCAAATGTAGCTGATATGCCCGCGCAGCAACATTTCGTTGAAACTGAGAATATTTAGCCAATATATAGCACCATGAACAGAGGAGCACCTGGAAATTTCTTTAAAACATCTGTATCTTCATGGAGATATGATAGCCAGGTATCCTCGAGATCTTAGTCCAACCCACTAGATTGATTGATGCATCTCCATATGTAAAACCCAATTGTCATCTTTTATTTATGCGAACTAATGTCTTTATGATGTCCATGTATCATATTATAACGTCTGACGTATACGCAGTTGTAAATAAATAAATTCTTCATTATTGGTGGAACGGATTAATCGCGATAAACAGAATGACAATTGACAAGGTGGGCCACTACTTATATTCCATGACTGTAATAATCATGTTTTGTGATGCTATTTGAATATACAATTTATGAGAAAACGTATAACACTTTGAACAAGAGTGTTCTCTATTCCCAACAAATATCAACAGCATACAGATGGTTTCACATCGCATTAACCTGGGCAACGCCGGGTAACCCTGCTAGTAACTTATATAGTCCTGGGTATGATTTGTACATATACAAGAGTAGTATAGGATATGTCTCTCTGACCAACATACTGATTTTTGTTTAAACTAATAATGTTTTATTTTAACATGTTTAAACAAAATGTTTCAAAGATCAAAATGTGCGCGAAGTCGCTGAGTAAACTATTTCTGCAGACACCTTGTCTCCTAGCTAGCAACCATACGCTGCCCCACTAGTGAATATGTGTGGGCTAGCTCTACAAAACTAGTTTTATTAATTAGCTACAGGTTATCGGCCACAATAAGTAGAACGCTGCCCGCGTCATAAGTAACAAAAAGTCGGCCAATAAGTAGAAAACGCGGCCAATAAGTAACAAAAGTCGGCCAATAAGTAGAAAACGCGGCCAATAAGTCAATGTAACGTAAATGACGTCATACGTAATTAGCTCGATCGGCAAAGAATATTGGGTCGACGGAAGATATATTGCAGTTGAATTTCGGATGAATTACGGACAGTCACTGTTTTTGGGAGTAAATATACATGCACGTGGATGAACTACATGTATCCTTATCAATATCATTGCCAGTGAAAACCTACAGTACTGTGAAATCGCTGCAAGTTCTTCACAAAGTTCACAAGAATAAAAATTGCTGGAATAATTGTTAATGTAATAAAGCACACACTGACAATGGTATATCTATGTTAATATATTCATCCTGTGAAACAATTATTGCCAATGTTGCTAATTAATAAAATACTTATTAATTGGTTGTTTCCACATTGACCGAGTTATGAGGCCGAGTTATGTCGTATTGGCATCCCGCCTGCGGTCTCAGAGGCGTTATTTCGCTAAAATCCTTATTCAGAATCTGGATTCAGATTACAGATTGGTCCCCGTACGACTTGGTTCGGCAAAAGAACAGACCATAAATTGGCAGAATCAGTAAACGAACGGACAGTAATCTCAATTTCGTGGTAATCCGAATCTGGATTCGGATTCCGATTACGGACTCAATTGTTCGTAATGTAAACAAACCGAGATTTCGCCACCTCGGAGTTTAAAAACACAATAAAACATAAGAATCCGTCTCTTGTGTACAAATTATTGCAGAATATAAACGATCTATATCAAAGAATTTTAAATGCGGAGACAAATTTGTTTTATTGAAAGTAAACTGGGAGAATATTACTGAAATTAGCCAAATAATAACGCTATTGATAGTAACGCTGGGGGAGCACTTCGGTTGATGGCGAAGCAATTGCAAATCATTGTTGATTGTCACTTTCATATGTCCATTTCATAATTCCATCCATAAAATACCGCCCGAACGCATGTCGATTTCGAATTCGGCGGATACGTCACCATTGACCGAATTCATATGAACCTGCATGGATATGTCTTCTGCTGTGTTCGTTATTATAATGTTTCTTCTTATTCAAGAAATAGTAGGATTATATGGTATCGATGGATTATCAGATACACGTATGTACTATCATCTAGTCTTATAGCAATTTCATGTTTAAAATGTTTTGTTTCGTTAAATGCAGTCGTTTTGCACAATAGTCTCTGTATAGACAACAGACACATGTTCTAGGGACGTGGCTAGAAGTTTCCTCAAATTTCCGGCCAACTGCACCCCCCCCCCCCCCCATTGAACCAAACATCAATCTCACAGGTTCGCAGAATTCCATTTTCCTCCACTTGGAAATATCCAACCTGACAAACACTAAGATTGGAAAATTACCAAATTTTACTGGTTGAAAAAAAATCAAACAATGAGAACAATGCCAACCTATATATGCCAACCTATATATGGTGTCAAATTAATGTCCAACTAATGTTGTGTCATGCATTAAATTTCCGACTGCTGGAATGTACCAAAGTTTAGTTTAGATATATTTATTTCAAATATATGTCAAATTTAGATAACACATGATAAATAACACAATCATACATTTGTTTATACATACAAAGGAATTGGGGGACAAGTGCTGACCCACTTAAGGGTACCCCCTCTCCCATATGTTACACTGAAAAAATAAATAATTAGTAATGGCAAAGCAACATGACTACCAAAAACAAGTTGAACATATATACAGATCACTGGACACCCCCTCTCCCGAGTTAGTCATAAGTTTGTATATGTATTTATTCAAAATCGGGTTTGTTTGTTGCGTTTTCTGGCTTGTACGTATCATTATTTGGAACAGTTAGTGAAAAATAATCGTGATTTTCCTCACGTATGAATGACTGCACAGCTAAGCAAATTGTACCAACCAACCAACCCTTGTCGTCACGTCCCTGTTCAACTGACAAGTTTCGTGTGTTCTTCACAACATCTTCGGAATTTGATTCAGGAGGCACAGAGCTGTTAGAAATGCTTGCCCTCATCAATAAACACACTTTAACTTGAAAAAAAGATGCGATTAAGTCGGATTGGCAGCAAATTATGTGCCGTGTATATACACATAGAAGAAAAGCATGACTTTCACAACAAACATGAACTTTATAAATATAAGATACAAATGATACTTGTGTCAAATACATGGGCCATGTTTGACGCTGGGAGAACATTAAACATAGTTTCGGAGACCACGTGGATTTCAAAATCTGACCCCGTAATCGGCTTCGGATTCTGAATCTGGATATTTAGCGAAATAACGACTCTGGCCAATACGACAGACCTCGGCCTCATAACTCGGCCAATATGGAAACAACCAATTAATAACATATAATATATGCAAACGCCTTGTCTGCTATTAACCGTAAGATCATCCCACTAGTGAATATGTGTCGAAAGCTCCATTGTAATAGATATATTGATTTTATCTGACCTATATATTCCGCATTTTTGTACCAAATGTCGAATATTTTTCTACTTTCGGCCGCATGTTTGGACTGAAATGGCCACCAGTTGGAATAATGTTGTAATAATAATGAAGGGTTGCTGGAAATGCCATGGTATTTTCCTGGGTACCGTACCAATTGTGGAGTATGTCATAATGACCATAACAGTGGCAACCAAATAAACAGCGGCGAAATGATTTAAAGATGCATAATCCTAATTAATGCCAGCAAATTACTATTTTCTTGGCTTCGGGGGTAAACAAAATATTTGATTCGAGTCGAGGTACCCATCAATCAAAGCTCAGCCAGATCAGATATCGATGTTTGAAATCTATTAATTTTCACCACCGATAATTTTAGGCGTCCCAGTAAACAGACGACGAGAAGACGGTCTCGGACCAAATTGCGGATGAAGATGGATAACTCTAAGATCAAGTGGATTTTTTGTGTCATATATTTGACAAACCGGCAAAATTTCGTTGAACAAAATGTTGATAAATAACCGGTTTTGTGGAATTTTATACTATAGTTGACCGTGGTTAGCATTAGTTTTGGTCAATTACTCGATGCTGATAACTGAAGTGGCCTTTCAAAAAAATATTGTTGTTGTTGTTGAATCTGGATATATGGGGACCATCGAATCGGATTAAGTACCTTTAAGAAGTTAAGCTCACATTTCAGATTGTGTATGACGAACAGAAAGCAATGGCGAAGTATCTTACATAATAATGGCAATAAAACCTTCATATCCTATATGTGCATCCTAGTTAGTACTACTGGGATAATTGGAAAATAGTAATCTTTAAAAAAGGTTTTGAGACATATATAACGGGTTGTCATAATACGCTTTGCTTCATGAAATTACATGCTTTAAATGTCAGCTCTATGGGGAAAAACATCATTATTTGGCGAAATTTGGTCCGTTTCCATGACAACAGCTGAATAAACCGCAACAATTATCCAACACAGAAGTCCGGATTAAAAGTGCATGTCATAGAAAAAAAATTTCAAAAAGTTATATTGTGTCGCAAGGGTTATAGGTCTTCATTTCTTTCCAATAACGGATTTTTTTGTATATTTAAATATCGTTTCCATGGTAACAGGTATTTCTCTGGGTATTGGGCCTTTTTGGCAGTTTTATCCAAATTAATTTAAGTACATGTATGATGCCATCATAATAATACATACATTATTACTGTAACCAATGTAGTATCCAATAAATGTTCCAATTCCAAAATTATCGCATTTTTTGCGAAAATCACCATTTTTCACCCCAAAATGGCAATAAAGACCCGTATAACCTATATGTGCATCCTATTTAATACTGGAATCGCTGGAACATAGTTATAGTGGACAAATCATCAATAAATGATCTTCAACCTCTCTTCCTGTCCTAGAATGGGCTTAAATTAGTCTTTACCATTTGCGGAAATGGTTTAATATCAAACTGTGTCTACATTGTTTACATTCCGTTTCCATGGTAACGGCACCACTTTCACATTTTACAGCAGGGCGGAACATGAAGCCTACATCTTCTACTTTCATATGATATTTAATTTTTCCGTGTGTAAAAAAAAAAATTAAACTCGAAAAATAAGCCCCGTTGGGGCCAATACCGCTCATCTAGAAAGCCAACAATATGCAAAGAAAAATAGAGAATACCTACGGGTGTTGGTTGAATACCCGGATTATCTCTTGAGTGGGTACAAGGAAATACAAAATTTCCACGAGCGGCTGTAAGCCGCGAGTGGAAATTCTGTATTTCCTTGTACCCACGAATGAGATAATCCGGGTATTCAACCAAAACCCGTAGGTGTTCTTTTTATTATATGCGCTATAAACCGCACCAAAACTGCTAGTTTTGTCCTACAGTTTACTTCAAATTGTTAGCTTCGACATTTGCATTTTGTTTACATTCCATCAATTGATTTGCTCACCACTGAATGACAAATATCGAGCATAGCCGCCATAAGAAATAGTCCCCATTGTTTTATTCTGAAATGATGCGAGAAAATTAATGTATACATAATTTAGTGATAAGAATATATTAAAACAAAAGAGTTAACATTATAACAATTAAATAACAGTTTATGAACCGTGAAAATCAATAATTAAAACTATAGTCCGACTGTTATTGATACGCTTTGAAACTTAATGTGATTCGCCGCTATAAACCGGAAGTAATCTCCGAAAAAGTAATACTATTGTGTTATCCATCGAGTCGGTCAGTGTTATCCATCGAGTCGGTCCAGGCGATGGATATAACGCTCTACGCCACGGCAATTTCCCACTATTTAATGGGGAAGCATATAATAAAGTTTACAATCACAGCAAGAATACTGCCATTATCATTATCACTTACAGAACGAAATTCATTAAAGGACCGTAAACTGATGTTGAGTCTTAAAGGGGTACTGTACACAGAGATAGACAATTTTGTTATTTACTCCCATTGACATAACTTTCAAGTTAGATTATGTTCGTGTTATATGAGTTTCGTATAAACCTAATTTAGCGACGAAAATATTGATCTTAGAAATAAAAATATTACGATTTCAAACTACGCGCCATGTTTTTGACCTTCACCGGAGAAGACGCAGGTTGCAGGATGAACCGGAAGTTCAATTGATGCCTGCAATCTGTTCCATCAAACAATCTCACTCCCTATAAAAGTACTTGACGCTTTATGAATCTTGTTTCTTCTTTTTTTTCTCGAATCGGTTATAGCGGGACTTCCTTTTGCATGTAACATGTTTTGTTCGCAACTCAATAATGTTCGTCGTAAAAGGCCGTCGATAAAAGACACCCAACAGGTGAGATTTCAAGAACGGTAACTCGTAATGGCATAATCCGCCATTTTATGACTCCAGCCATAAATTCATTTTTATTAAATAATTCAATTTGACTTTTATGATAGCCTGTTAATATAATCGGAACGTTTTCAGTAGACATCGTCGTCTCAAATAAGTTATTTTAAAATATAATATTGATATTAGATCGCAATTGTCACCGGGAATTTATTGGAATTGGGGTACAGTACCCCTTTAATCATTATAAATAATTTAGAGCGCATGCACTCGGAGCGCCGAATAACTTTATCAGACACAGAGTTAGAAATTTAGTTCAGTGCATATGTATGTTGCAGATAGGATCGGAAAGCATAATGCATGTTTGTATAGTGTAATGGAAGGTATATAATTATATATGTATGTCAAAAGGCACAGATGGCCTTCGTGGCGGGTATGCTGTTAAAATAATCACACCCGTTGAAACTGCCATAAACAGATAGAATATTAAAATATAGACATGTTTTGTTCTTATACCAATCACAAATATCGCTTAAATAGTATCTTATTGACAAGCTCGTACGCTGTGTTCTGTAAACAAAATCCAGGTTTGTAACATTTCTAACTTTTGTTAACACAACAAAGCGTACGGACTCGACAATAATATACTATTTACGCGATGTTTATGATTGGTATAAGAACACAATATGTCTATATTTCAATATTCTTTCTGTTTATGCCGGTTTTAACGGTTTTGACTATTTTAACAACAATACCCACCGCGAAGGCCATCAGTGCCTTTAAAATGTCAAAATACCACCGATATCATCAGTTCCGCTAACCCATTGATGATCCAACTAAGCGGGGAATCACCGCTTTTCGTCATTTATTTTTTTCCAACCATTAGGGTGTGTTAAGTTGGAAATTTCAAACAGCTGAAAGCTTGAGGAAAATTCCAAAAGGGGAAGTTGGAAATTCCAAGATGCAAGATGGGCACCACATCTCCAACGGAGGCTCGCTAACCACGTCTTATCATGAACATTATAGCATTAACGAACGCTCTGTATGGTTACATAATGTATAAATGGGACCCTTTTATACGATAATTGTACTTTAATCATTGACTCATTGTAACTGTAATGTATATTTCTCTGAAGCATATACAGTCCGTATATAAGTATATGCTATATGTATTGGCCTATATTTACACTCCCACATAATTTTAAGCAAACAATCAATGCTATATTTAAAGACGTAACATGTTGTGTCACTTTAATTGCATTCTGCCTTTGATATAAACAAGTGATCTCCATCTTAAGTGGATTATATAGCTGGTGGTTGTATAGTGTACATCATATGCGTATGGCTATAATTCCGTCACCGTGGCTGTAAGATGATACTCGAGTATATCACATGCATCTAGTACATGGACTAACCTAACCCGACTGATAACGAAGTCGTTTATCGCTCGATCGTACCCTCTCTCCTCGGCTCGCACCAGTCTGTGGTGGCTTCAATCGGTGACGATTGGTCGAACTTGTGTTTACATTTCTTATGCCGATTCCATTGAGAAAGTTTTTTGTCTTCTTCATATATTACTGAACGTTATTGTTTGCATGGCTTACTACGGCCGCAATTTACTTTCAACCTAATAAGGACGAAAACCGAAACTGTGCTTGGATACATCGCTTTTTGTCTTGATTTGCACTGCCTGAATACTCCGTAAATTGATTTACTACGGCCGCAATTGACTTTCTTCTGGATTAGAACGAAAACCGAAACTTTTGTCTTGATTTACACACAGCAAGGAAACTCTGTAAATTTAGAGCCAATTGCGTAGACAAGTACGTCTCAACCACCAGAATATCGGATCGACTGGAAAACATTCTCACAAAAACTGGAGAACCATCGAACTAAAGCGATTGTGTTCCTGCTACTAGCGGGTGTTACATACATCATCACGTGACATACATCGTCATGAAATAATGCCTTCTCTGGGACACCAATACTGCGAAGGAAGTCATAATTTAAACCTTTGCAATGGCGACTTGACACTAAACTCTAACCAGCTACCAGTAAAGACACACATAACATGAAACATTAATCAAAATGCCAGTTGACAGCGAGATTTCTGGCTATATTGATGTGAAACAACCTTCCAACATCAAGGACCGCAAACTAAAGGTTTGTATACATGTATATAGAACGACACACGTGTGTGAACTGATTATAATATACCGTTATTGCTCGAGGTTGTTGTGATGCGTATAAGTTCGAGTTTTAACTCGCGACACTTTAAAATAAAATGGAATGGTCTATTATTCACCAGACGGTGAAAAATAACAGACGACAGACAGACGAAAAGATAATACAATTACAGAAGTAGTCCTATTTATACCCCCGTAACGTAGTTGTTGTGGTATACTGGAATCAACTCGTCTATCGTCCGTCCGTCATCCGTGGACATAAATAGGTCCGGAGTTTTTCTCAGTCGTTTTTTGATAATTTTCCGTGAAACTTGGCACAGACATCAACCACCATGGGAACCTGTGCACCTGCAACTATGACGTCTGTCCCACTTTTTTGTGGAGTTATTACCCTTTTTCGACTTAGAACATTTTCGCAACATGCATAATTTTGCCCGAGCTTTTATTACTACATTTTTCTGTCAATATATTTTGGATTAGGGATAGGGGGTTAGGGTTGTGCGCCTGCAATTTGAATCTGTTTTTTTTATTATTTTAACTAAATGTTTGCTGACATGTGAAACATCTTAGTGTTTTTAAAACACGGGGGTATCATTAGTCCCATTGGGACAGTCACACCTTTAGTTATTGGGACAGTCACACCTTTAGTTATTGGGACAGTCACACCTCTAGTTATTGGGACAGTCACACCTCTAGTTATTGGGACAGGCACACCTCTAGTTATTGGGACAGTCACACCTCTAGTTATTGGGACAGTCACATCTCTAGTTATTGGGACAGTCACACCTCTAGTTATTGGGACAGTCACACCTCTAGTTATTGGGACAGTCACTCCTCTAGTTATTGGGACAGTCACATATCTAGTTATTGGAACAGTCACACCTCTAGTTATTGGGACAGTCACACCTCTAGTTATTGGGACAGTCACACCTTTAGTTATTGGGACAGTCACACCTTTAGTTATTGGGACAGTCACACCTCTAGTTATTGGGACAGTCACACCTCTAGTTATTGGGACAGTCACACCTCTAGTTATTGGGACAGTCACACCTCTAGTTATTGGGACAGTCACATCTCTAGTTATTGGGACAGTCACACCTCTATTTATTGGGACAGTCACACCTCTAGTTATTGGGACAGTCACTCCTCTAGTTATTGGGACAGTCACACCTTTAGTTATTGGAACAGTCACACCTCTAGTTATTGGGACAGTCACACCTCTAGTTATTGGGACAGTCACACCTCTAGTTATTGGGACAGTCACACCTCTAGTTATTGGGACAGTCACACCTCTAGTTATTGGGACAGTCACACCTCTATTTATTGGGACAGTCACATCTCTATTTATTGGGACAGTCACACCTCTAGTTATTGGGACAGTCACACCTCTAGTTATTGGGACAGTCACACCTCTATTTATTGGGACAGTCACACATCTAGTTATTGGGACAGTCACACCTCTAGTTATTGGGACAGTCACACCTCTAGTTATTGGGACAGTCACACCTCTAGTTATTGGGACAGTCACACCTCTAGTTATTGGGACAGTCACACCTCTAGTTATTGGGACAGTCACACATCTAGTTATTGGGACAGTCACTCCTCTAGTTATTGGGACAGTCACACCTCTAGTTATTGGGACAGTCACACCTCTAGTTATTGGGACAGTCACACCTCTAGTTATTGGGACAGTCACACCTCTAGTTATTTGGACAGTCACACCTCTAGTTATTGGGACAGTCACACCTCTAGTTATTGGGACAGTCACACCTCTAGTTATTGGATGGAAATGTTCATAAAAAAGTTCAACAATCATGGTCGTTTGTTGAATTGATATTTTCTGAATATTTCCTGTAAGGGGACTACTCGTGAATGAATATTCTGTTAAGAACTGGTTACTTGACACACACTTTGTGTCATGCATCACTGCGTTTGCTTCGTGGTCAGTGCATTCGATTGAAGGGTTGTCCGCCCGAGCTTTCGATGCCTCCAAGATTAAAACATCCGAAGGTTCATTGTTCGACGTTCACGATTTCGAAAAGTCGTGCACCGGAGACACACGAGTAACGAACACTGCACTTTTGCATCTAGATCACGCCATGAATCTCTACTCTGGTTAACGCCCGTAGAGATCATATTCCACCAGTACAAAACCTTGAAACTGTTTGAAGTTTTGACAGGGGACCTTATAAAATCGAAAAAATAACGCAGGGAATATATTTCTTTGTTATCTGTTTCTTAATAATGTACTTCACTGTAGGTGAAGATCCCAACTCAAAATTTCATGATTTAAGTGACTTTGTGAACGATTTTGCTCTGCATTTCTTACAATTATGGAAGTTATCAAGGTTAATTAATTGAATTTTTATTGTGATATCGACTCACATAAGTCACAGAAAAGCATGCAATTTCGAGATGGGACCTTCACCTATAGTGAAGTACACTATTAAGGAACATATACTAATTAAGAAATATGTTCCCTGTGTTATTTTTTCGACTTTATATATGATATATGGTTCGCTGTCAAAACTTCAAAAAGTTCCAATGTTTTGTACTGGTGGAATATGATCTCTACGGGCGTTAGTCAAGAGTAGAGATTCATGGCATGGTCTATTTTGCATCATTCCCGTTTCAAACGTAGAAGGGTAACGCTTATATATGGGAATATTATTATGGCGCCGAATAGCTAGACCAAGTCTTCTCGGTCCACAGCTTGGGATATCGATTGGGTTGAAGCTGTTTTGGACTGAGTTCCGCCCCGTTATAGCATACTTACGTCAATAATCGTGGGCGGAGTTATCATCTTGCTTAACCCTTTACCCAACAGAATGGCCCTGTGCCAATGCATTCTCTTATATATGCGAGTCGACCATAGGTCGCCTCGCATATATAAGAGAATGCATTGGCTTAACACATTAAAAATTATAAAATTGTTAAAGAATGTAAGAAAAAATGGTAAAAAGTGTTAAAAAAAGATTTTTTTAGGCCAATGCATTCTCTTATATATGCGAGGCGACATATGGTCGACTCGCATATATAAGAGAATGTATTGGCACAGGGTATAACTGTAACTATCACAATGTGGTCAAGGAGCCGATTCCAATGATATCCATATTTGTATGGTTCTATTGAGACAGACCGAAGATAGTTTAGGCTGTTGAAGCTTTATTTGGCCGGTTTTGGCCGGTTTGTTGGGTAAAGGGTTATAGCATACTTACGTCAATAATCGTGGGCGGAGTTATCTTGCTTAATGTGTGTCTTTGGAATATGTCAAATGGACACCTTGCGTACAGGAACATAGCTGGCAGAGTTTCCCCAAGCATGATGATATCAAGCATGCTTATACATGAGGTCCATTGAATGTCATAGCAAAGAGATTTATAATTAAACAAAGACTTGTTTTCCAGAGAATTTCGATTTTTGTCTCGCTATTAGAAAATGTATGTAAACAGTTATATAGTAAACGCTCGTATCATCACTTTACATTTTTCTATCACGGTGAATGATATAATATTGAACACAGATTAATCGCGTACATGTCAGATGATTAATCACGTGCATTCAGGAGTTCACGTGAATGCCCGAGCTCTACTTGTAAATGTAATACGTCTGTTCAATGGAAGTATGTTATAGAAGAGTGACGGGACGGGACTCGGTCCAAAAGAGCACCAAACCAACCGATATCTCAAGCTGTTGTGGACAGATCAAGTCTGAGTTTAGTGTGCCTGTCATTTGCATAATGAGGTCCCCAAAGGTTGAATTGAATGACGCTATCCAGCATAGCGGGCTAGCATAACTATTCTGGGGACCCCATTCTGCTTAGGCCTCATCTTCTCTGGAATGTTTTTTTATTATCAAATTTCTATATAAACATCTGCACATAGATTCTATTTCTTTTTTAGTTTAGTTTCTCTATATCCCCAAATTGCCAGACGACACATTGCATAATCTAGGTTCCCAATTGGTGCTCATCACAATATTCAACATTTGGGAACTTCAATCTGAGTCTATGTCTCCCATAGTAGATGGGGCCATGCAGAATGGGGTTCCCATAGGGTAAATTTAGTGATGCTAGCCCGCTCTGGGGACCTCATTCTGCAAATGACAGGCACACTAAACTCAGACTTGGGTCCTAATTATAATGGCTAGGCCTATGCGCCGAATTGTCGGTTGTCTCGCTCTGACTAGGATGCATGCACTATAGGTTATACACATAGGATTTCCATTACACATTAGGCTGCACAGGATCTCCCAAAATGCGCACGAAGTTACCCAGATCATTTTTTTCATAATTTTTTTCTTACATTCTTTATAAAATTTTATCGTTTTTTCTTACATTATTCAACAATTTTTATCATTTGTTTTCATTTATTCTTACATTTTTTAACAATTATAAAAACTAATATAAAATTTGTTAGGCCAATGCATTATCTTATATATGCGAGGCGACATTGTCGACTCGCATATATAAGAGAATGCATTGGCACAGGGTTTTCGCAAAAGTGAAGTTACCTAGATCATGCCACGAATCTCTGCTCTAGATATGCCCGTAGAGATCATATTCTACCTGTACAAACCCTTTTTGATGTTGTGACAGGGAAGTTTATAACATTGAGAAAAAAACAGAGCAGGTATTACATCTATTAGTTACTGTCTGTTCTTTAATAATGTGCTGCATTGCAGATAAAGGTCCCAACTCGAAATTGCTAAATTTAGGTGACTGTCGGCGATTTTGCTTTGAGTCGCTTACAATTATTGAATTTCTCCCGGGTAACTAATTCAATATTTATCAGCTCACAAAAGTCACAAAAAGCTGGGTCCACCCTTACTGTGAAGTAGATTATTGAGGAACAAGTATTAACAAAGAAATATATTCCCTGTGTCTTGTTTGTTCAATGTTCAATAAAGTTATATGTCAGAACAACAACACGTTCCCATGATTTGTTCTGGTGGAATATGATCTCTACGGGCTAAAATGGAGATTAATGACACGATCTAGAAGTTACCCGTATCTTTTTTTAACATCTTGAATTCGCCACAAACGTTAATATAGATGCCACGTCCGATCTGACACCATAAAAACCACAACCTATACGTATTCTAAACCATACCATAGTTAGATCGGACCCATGAGCCCATTAATATGATAATTTGGTCGCCAGATATCGACTTTCAAAAAAAGAAGTGTTAGTACGTTGTGAAATGTTGTCAATCTAGCAAAAATTCCAACAATCGCCTGTAATAAATTGCGTCCACGCGATTGTCACCGAAAAGCGGTATCTGATCTAACGCGTTCTCTATTATTATTGTTTTAATATGCCGGGTTTTTTTTTTATCTGGCATTTTCGGGTACCCACCAGCCCAAAAACTGCAAACAAAATATTTTTTAACTCAAAATATTTTTTACACCCCCCCCCCAAGTTTAACTAATTTTGGTCTAAAACCGCATAAAATCCTACTGATATCACTCATATGACTGGGAAATGATATCCTTAAGTTCAAATGACAGTTTAACATGTTTCAGAGCCTGTTTTAATCACAGGTATTAGGCACAATATTTTTTTATTTAATAAAAAATCTCGGAAAGGTATCTCTCTCATTTTTGATAGAGGTAAGCATTTTTCTCTACAAAAGCAACATTTTTTTTATTATTGATCTGTAATTGCAGCACTATGTGACCAAATAATCATAGTTTTCAAAAAAGTTTGGTTCGCCGTCGTATTTGAGATTAGTGAACATAGAAAAACATTTAAAGTTAATTTATTTGGTTGGTACCCGAAACGTCCGTCCAATGAAAAATCAAACCCCTAAATCACCGAAATCTATACTCTAATCATCAAACTAAATAGCCCTATTGTCAAACAGACGTTGTTTCATGAAGGACCGCTAATTTGGGTGTGGTACTCAACATACATCGAGTTTAATAACGATTTTTGTCTTTTTTTCCCGTCAGTTTTACAAATTACTTTTCGCGGGAGGCCATTTTGAAAGTGCGAAACAAACTCGAGAAACGCTGCAGTAAATGACTCCAAAATAAAATAATTATACATCGATAAAAAAAAGGGTTTATCTAATTCCTTATCTAGTGGGTATTATATATCCACCGCGTGATTTTTGTCATTAAGAATGCCGGATATCAATTAAAATAGAGATATTAAAATTAATTTAATAAAGTTCAAGTTGGTTTCGCTTTCAGTTTTGCAAAATGGCCTCCCGCGAAAAGAAATCTGTAAAACTGACGTTTTTAAACTCGATGTATGTTGAGTACCACCCCCAAATTAGCTGTACTTCGTGAAACAACGTCTGTTTGACAATAGGGCTATTTAGTTTGATGATAATAGTATAGATTTCGGTAATTTAGGGGTTGGATTATTTGATTTTTTGATTTTTTATTGGACGGACGTTTCGGTACCAAAAAATAAATTTCATTGACAACTTCGAATAATTTTCTGTGATCACTTGTTTAAAGTACGACTGAAAGCTAAACTTTAACCAAAAATATGATTACTTGGGCACATAATGCTAGAATTCCAGATCAATTTGATAAAAAAAAATTGCTTTTGTGAGGATGATTTTTTACCTCCTATTTTCACTATCAGCCTTGATAATTACCTTTATATATTTAAAAAAAATTGTTTGTTTGGCCAAATACCTGTGGTTTTAATAGAACAAATGGTTAATAAAGGTAAATATGAAGATTTAAAAACAAATACTGACTAATAGCCATTTGTCTACCACATGTACATGCAATATAGTGTCTAGGTCAGTGTGTGATGAGAGTATTCTATAGGTCTTCCTGAGTGGTCAAATTCCATACTGCTAAATGGAAATTATAATGCATTGATTCTGTGGACAAATACAGTAATACACCAGAAGCTGATAGGTGCACATAAAACACTATTATAAGTTGTATGCATCCAATCTTACAAAACAAATTATACATATCCAGTGAGATTAATATTATCCATCATGACATGGGGTGTGGGATGGAAAAATCTCACCCGAGGGGCCAGATATTTGGGCCGGACACGAGGCTTGCCGAGTGTCCAGACCAAATATCTGGCCCCGAGGGTGAGATTTTCCCATCCCACACCCCAGTTCATGATGGATCATTTTTCTCCCAACCCAAGAGCCTCATTCCGATTTTTTGTTTTATACCAATCTTTGGCACATTCCAGTAGCTTCGTAACGGTATATCTTGGAAGAAATCTGATGCGATATTCGTGATTAACTGGGATGATTTCGGTATATACCAAAGGTATATACTGTAAAAACAAAGTGCGTTACCCCTGCGCGCAGGGTTAATACGTTAGGGTGAAATCGACACGGTCTTGTGAAAACGACACGAATACGTCACATCGTTGCACCTGCATACATTCCGAGAAACGCGCGTATTGATATGAAGTATATACAACTGGACTAATCGTGTTTGTCATCGGAAATGACCATTAGAAAAGGAAACATGTGAATATATGACAGACAAAATTAATGTAAGTTAGACGCGTTCGACGATGACAACTGTTCGAATGTGGAATTATTTCGTTCGTCATTTGTGAAGCGGCTATTGTTTACCTGTTACGAAATGTGCCAGTGGTGCCAGTTTCGCTTGGGGTCTTCCGTTTTATGGAATATGTTCGCAAATTAGTCGTTTATATTTCATGTTATATATGCAACTCTGTGTCTGTAAGTGAGGTTATGTTGAATGTTTTTCGTGATTAACAGTTGAGGCTTATCTCCATTTGTATTAGCGTCCACGAATTCGTTCGTATTTATTTACTTGAAACGTGAAGCGTAACTAGTTGGTCGCCATTGTTTTGATCTGTTTTTTTCACACAAAACATGATGACGGATTGTTAAATTAGTTCCGGCTCTTAATTAAATAGGTAAAGCAGTCACGTGGGTGGTGTGAGATAGATGGTCACGTGTTATGTGAGACAGGGAAATCTCACCCAGCTATCTCACACTGGCTGCCTGTGCTAAAGTGTGTAGGGGGTGGGAGAAATCATTTTCCCCTGCCAGCTATTACATGAACCGACCATGTGTTTTGGCTATTTGGCTGTGATTCATTTCAAGCTGATAACGTATCAAGACAGTGAACTCAATCTTGACCTTTGAGTCTCTGTTGACATTTTGTAGACATATCCATGACATATCAGTAATGTGTTGTTAAGCTTCAATTCAACTAGAGTTGACATATTTTAGAAAATAAATACATATCTAGAGAGGATATTTACCAGACTGTAAATATCACAGTAGTGAGATCATCTGAGTTGATAAACATGCAAATAATTCATTGATTAGCTTGATGCACTGATGACAGCTATTTTCTAGCCATTGATAGTCAAATTAATGTTTGAGACACCTGCTCACTATTATTCCATTCACACAATGATCCAGGCTTAAAGGTCTTAGTTACATGAGGACAAGTTTATTTATTTCAGTTTAACATTTCTTAGAGCTTCTTTCGAAGTGTGTCGGGAAGGAATTTTTCACCTCATCGTCCCATATGCAACATAATCGCGAAATGTCACCTCCACTGAGGCCCATATAAGTTCACAGTAACATAGATAAGGTCCCAGTAACATAGATAAGGTCCCAGTAACATAGATAAGGTCCCTGTAACATAGATAAGGTGTTTTTACAGTTATCATATGTTTTAAACTGGTACAAATGTCAAATATGGGCACAAAGGGTCTTTATAGTTAAAAAAAAATAGCATGAGGTTGTAAAAAATTGCGTTTTGTGTGCTCTCGTGAAACCCACCCACCCGGCGTTTTGTTTGCTCTCGTGAAACCCACCCACCCGGCATACCATCCTGCAAATTTTGTATTACTCCCCTTCTGTAATGAATGGTTCTGTGGATTTTGACGATGCCTGTGTCATACAAATAATGGTGATTGCAAGTATGTTCCTTTTGTATTTGTCTTGTAAGCCGAACATTACATGCGGCATGAGCAAGCCTTGAAATAGTGTGCCTGTCATTTGCAGAATGAGGTCCCCAGAGGGTGAATTTAGTGATGCTACCCCGCATAGCGGGCTAGCATCACCAAATTCACCCTCTGGGGACCTCATTCTGCTTACATCTTAGCAAGCCTTGAAATAGTGTTCCTGTCATTTGCAGAATGAGGTTCCCAGAGGGTGAATTTGGTGATGCTAGCCCGCTATGCGGGGTAGCATCACTAAATTCACCCTCTGTGGACCTCATTCTGCAAATGACAGACACACTATTCCAAGGCTTGGGCATGAGATGTCAAATCGGGCCGGGCATCTTTAAATAATCACCTCTAATAAAGAGCATGAATAATTTTGCTCTTTTGTTATTTGACAGCGACACCTTTTAACCCTTTCACGACGGGAGCTGAGCTGGAGCAGCATTAAAGATCCTGTGCCAGTGCCTTCTCTTATAAATACGAGTCTGTCGTAGGGATCTCTCGAGCCTCGCATATATAAGAGAATGTATTGTCTTACAAGATTAATGTAAATAATGTTAGGTCAAAGTGTCCTCTAATAAATGCGAGGCTGCCTGTATGGGAGACCCGCATATATAAGAGAATGCATTGGCACTGTGTTTTCTCAAAATTTCAGGAAGCTCTAGAAATAATTTTGCTCGTTCGTTATTTGACAACGACACATTTTAACCCTTGCATGGCGGGAGATGTGCTGGTGCAGCATTAAAATTCGTGTGCATATACATGCTAGTTTCCCATATCGAGCCTCGCATATATAAGATAATGCATTGGTTTACAAGATCAAGGCAAATATTGTTAGGCTAATGTATTCTCTTATATATACACACATAACCGTACTGTAAACATCGGTGTTTATTTTCATCTTAATATTTGTATCAGTGTTAGGTAGGTATGTATGCTGGTTGTTTTTTAGTGTTTTTTAAATTGGAAATTCTGCTTAACTTGATATCAAAGTATCAAATAACATAGTATCCCATCTTCGAATGCATTTTACGATTAACCCTTTACCCAACAAACCGGCCAAAACCGGCCAAATAAAGCTTCAACAGCCTAAAATATCTTCGGTCTGTCTCAATAGAACCATACAAATATGGATATCATTGGAACCGGCTCATTGACCACATTGTGATGGTTATAGTTATGCCCTGTGCCAATGCATTCTCTTATATATGCGAGTCGACCATAGGTCGCCTCGCATATATAAGAGGATGCATTGGCCTAATAAAAACCTTTTTTTAACACTTTTTACAATTTTTTCTTACATTCTTTAACAATTTTATAATTTTTAATGTGTTAAGCCAATGCATTCTCTTATGTATGCGAGGCGACCTATGGTCGACTCGCATATATAAGAGAATGCATTGGCACAGGGCCCTTCTGTTGGGTAAAGGGTTAAGACCCCCGGCGTGCTGGGAAGTTTCCTCTCAGCATTGATCAGTAGGCTGATAAGAATAAAACAGCTAAGGTCCAGAATTTGACCTGACTCGATTGTCCATGCATGTATAGTCTTTTTTATAACGTTAATACAATGCACGTATCTAAACATGGAGAGTAGATTTGTTTTGATAACGATATATTTAGAGGCCCGTTCGATAAAACAATGCATTATAAACCTGAATAATTTAATCACATGCTGTCAAACAACAGAATACTATAAAACCATTGGTTGTCACACATTTAGCCATTAACCCTTTACCCAACAAACCGGCCAAAACCGGCCAAATAAAGCTTCAACAGCCTAAAATATGTTCGGTCTGTCTCAATAGAACCATACAAATATGGATATCATTGGAACCGGCTCCTTGACCACATTGTGATAGTTACAGTTATGTCCTGTGCCAATGCATTCTCTTATATATGCGAGTCGACCATAGGTCGCCTCGCATATATAAGAGAATGCATTGGCTTAAAAACAATTTTATAATTTTTAATGTGTTAAGCCAATGCATTCTCTTATATATGCGAGGCGACCTATGGTCGACTCGCATATATAAGAGAATGCATTGGCACAGGGCCGTTATGTTGGGTAAAGGGTTAAAGTTATTTCTCGATAACCTAACGTTCGTGATTGCAACTTCTGCTGTAGAAATGGCAGCATTCATAGCAGCATCGTGTCATGTGACCACTCCTATATCGCGTGCCTAAACTGTACATGACAACTATTCGATACTTTCTGCGATAAAAGCGGGCATTCCGGTGTTGCGTCAAAATTCATTCAGACTGCCCTGCCATTAACCCTTTACCCAACAGAACGGCCCTGTGCCAATGCATTCTCTTATATATGCGAGTCGACCATAGGTCGCCTCGCATATATAAGAGAATGCATTGGCATAACACATTAAAAATTATAAAATTGTTAAAGAATGTAAGAAAAAATGGTAAAAAGTGTTAAAAAAAGATTTTTTTTAGGCCAATGCATTCTCTTATATATGCAAGGCGACCTATGGTCGACTCGCATATATAAGAGAATGCATTGGCACAGGGCATAACTGTAACTATCACAATGTGGTCAAGGAGCCGGTTCCAATGATATCCATATTTGTATGGTTCTATTGAGACAGACCGAAGATATTTTAGGCTGTTGAAGCTTTATTTGGCCGGTTTGTTGGGTAAAGGGTTAACGTTACTGTTAATTAGCCATCAATACTTCACTACATAAGTGCTTCAGTGCATAATTACCTAGGACAATCAACAAGACTCGATCCAACATGTAGTTTCAACGAAATGAAGTGTCAGAAACTAATAACTCGTGTCACAGTACAGGCGAAGCATTTCCGGAACACCTTCTGCCACAATGGAGCGACCAGTTGACAAGCGCGTGCACATTCACCAGTCAATCAAAAGCGATAACTAAATTACGTCACTTGATCAATCGATAAATGGATGTTTTATTGACAGCATGCTTGTCCATTTAAACTTTGGATGCGTCTTTTTCTTTGGAAATAATCTCAAAGTGTTAAAGGGGTACTGTACACAGGAATAGACTTTTTTTTTATTTACTCCCATTGAAATAACTTTCAAGTTAGATTGTGTTCGTGTTATATGAGTTTCGTATAAACCTAATTTAGCGAAGAAAATATTGATCTTGGAAACAAAAATATTACGATTTCAAATTACGCGCCATGTTTTTGACCTTCACCGGAGAAGACTCAGGTCGCAGAAAGAACCGGAAGTTCATTGTTCACAGCTTCAATTGATGTATCCAATCTCTTCCATCGAACAATCTCACTCCCTATAAAAATAATTGACGCTTTATCACTCTTGTTTCTTTCTCCTTTTTCCGAATCGGTTATAGCGGGCCTTCCTTTTGCAGGTAACATGTTATGTTTGCCACTCAATAATGTTCGCGAACGACCTTCGATAAAAGACACTCGACAGATACGATTTCAAGAACGGTAACTCATACTGGCATAATTCGCCATTTTATGACTCCAGCCATAAATGATTTTATATTAAATAATTCAATTTTACTTTTGTGATAGCCTGTTAACCGGAACGTTTTCAGTAGACATTGTCGACTCAAATTAGTTATTTTAAAATATAATATTGATATTAGATCACTATGGTCACCGGAAATTTATTGAAATTGGGGTACAGTACCCCTTTAAGCTTCTATTTAGGGTAGTTATCCTGTGATATGACGGATTTAATTATACGAAGTAACGGACACGGACTGTCGACAGATGGCGGTGGAGATGTCTCACCCCCAAATGTGGCCAAAATGTTAGAAGCTGGAAATTCCATGAGCGAAACAACGTAAATTAGAAGCTTCAAAAATAGGCTAAATTATTATCATTCGTACGCCCCTACTGCTAAACTGCTATGGTATTATGATACCCTGTGAGTCTTGTTCAGGAACAATGATGTTAAAGCAAATATGTTGGGCCCTAATGTATACCTACTGGGTCAAAGTTCAGCCTTACTCAGTTTCCATTTTGTTTCGATTATGATGGGGTGGGGACGATAATCCCATATGAGTGATGCCGTTGTGGTTGGATGTTACAGTGATGTGAAACACTCCGGTAGGGTGATCAAATAGAAATGGAGAATAATCTTGCTCAAAGTAGTTATTTTTACAATTATCATATCCAAATTGACAACACACATCGTCAGTCTTATATTTTAATTAAATGCATTGACTCTTGGTGGCGAATCGTTTTTGTTAGTTTATCACCAATAGTTACGTCCCGAATCGAGAAGTAAATATTTCCAATTGAGCGTACATGTAGTTCGGACGATGTTTTCCATGGAGTGGTACGGTCGATTTGCTTGAAATTTTCGGCGATGTTAGTAGAATGCTACATTCCTCCAGTTGTCATAGCTCCGATATAATAATAATATTAACTGATGAGTTTCACGCACCCGAACAATGTCATAATAATAATGATAATGATTTTTGTCATTTTGTAGGTATTTGAATACTCGACCGACTAGTATCTAAACAAATATGGTATATTCATCGCCGCTGCCGTTGCACGACCTTTTGTCCTCTGGTGATGCCATAAATGAAAACATCCAATCACATCAATCTAAAAGTTGGGTTCAGCGCCAACCCTGTGAATAATACTGTTTCCTGGCGTACTCACCAGGAGTCGTACAGAACCAAGTGTCACATACATGTACAGTCATATACACCCATCTAACTAAGTGACAAAATGTAACAATAAAATATTAAATTGGCATAATCAGAATTACTATTTCCTTGACTTCTTGGGTAAAACACATTTAATTCGAGTCGAGAACCCATCCATCAAAGCTCAGAGTGATCAGACATCGATTTTTGAAATCTATTATTTTTCACCACCAATAATTTTTAGCGGCCCAGTAAAAGTCGACAAGAAGACTGTATTGGACCAAATTGCGGATGAAGTTGGATAACTCTAAAATCAAGTGGTTTTTCTGTGTCAGATATTTGACAAACCGGCACAATTTCGTTGAACAAAATGTTGATAAATAACAGGTTTTGGGCAATTTTAGACTATAGTTGACTGGTTACCATTACCTTTAGGCAATTAATCGATTCTGATAACAGAAGCGGCATTTCAAAAAAATGGTGTTGTTGTTGGAATCTGGTGATATAGGGACGATCGAATCGGATTGAGTACCTTTAAATGAAAGTGTTTTTTTCGACAGGCATGGAAGAGACGTTGGGTCGAGATCCACGTAATGTCGAATTTGACGTCAGGAGAGTATGCTGCCAAGCTAGACATATATCCCAACGAGGAGAGTGCGAACATGGGCGCAATGAAAACCACGTTTCTGCTCGAGGCCGTGACGTCAGTGAAGCTACGCAAGTCCAAGACGCACAAATTTGCATTTGAAATCTCCGAACAAGCGCCCGTTATTGAGCTATGTGGACAATCGGAGAGCGATTCTCATATGTGGATGCATAAACTCAGACAGATTTTCTGGCCGAACACAAACGGTCATACCGAAGGTAGGTAGTAAAACTCAACTCCCATATCGGGACCCCTCGGTGGTTACCCCAGCAAGATTGATCGCTCACCAACCCGTTATTATTCGTCCAGTACCGACCCCAAACTCAGTGGCAAAACGACGTTGATTCTTCGGAAAGAGGATAGTTTTATAAATATATGAATTACAGCCCCCAAATTAGCTGGTACTATATATGAAATGACAGCCCTCAATTAGCTGGTACTATATATGAAATGACAGCCCTCAATTAGCTGGTACTATATATAAAATTACAGCCCTCTATATATGAAATTACAGCCCTCAATTAGCTGATACTATATATAAAATTACAGCCCTCAATTAGCTGGTACTATATAATAAATTACAGCCCTCAATTAGCTGGTACTATATAATAAATTACAGCCCTCAATTAGCTGGTACTATATATAAAAATACAGCCCTCAATTAGCTGGTACTATATATAAAATTACAGCCCTCAATTAGCTGGTACTATATATAAAACTACAGCCCTCAATTAGCTGGTACTATATAATAAATTACAGCCCTCAATTAGCTGGTACTATATATGAAATCACAGCCCTCAATTAGCTGGTACTATATATACAATTACAGCCCTCAATTAGCTGGTACTATATATAAAATTACAGCCCTCAATTAGCTGGTACTATATATAAAAATACAGTCCTCAATTAGCTGGTACTACATATAAAATTACAGCGATCCATTAGCTGGTACTATATATAATAATTTACAGCACTCAATTAGCTGGTACTATATATACAATTACAGCCCTCAATTAGCTGGTACTATATATAAAATTACAGCCCTCCATTAGCTGGTACTATATATATAAAAATACAGTCCTCAATTAGCTGGTACTATATATAAAATTACAGCCCTCCATTAGCTAGTACTAAATAATAAATTACAGCCCTCAATTAGCTGGTACTATATAATAAATTACAGCCCTCAATTAGCTGGTACTATATATAAAATTACAGCCCTCAATCAGCTGGTACTATATATAAAAATACAGCCCTCAATTAGCTGGTACTATATATAAAAATACAGCCATCAATTAGCTGGTACTATATATAAAAATACAGCCCTCAATTAGCTGGTACTATATAATAAATTACAGCCCTCAATTAGCTGGTACTATATATCAAATTACAGCCCTCAATTAGCTGGTACTATATATAAAATTACAGCCCTCAATCAGCTGGTACTATATATAAAAATACAGCCCTCAATTAGCTGGTACTATATATAAAAATACAGCCCTCAATTAGCTGGTACTATATAATAAATTACAGCCCTCAATTAGCTGGTACTATATATAAAAATACAGTCCTCAATTAGCTGGTACTATATATAAAAATACAGCCCTCAATTAGCTGGTACTATATATAAAAATACAGTCCTCAATTAGCTGGTACTATATATAAAAATACAGCCCTCAATTAGCTGGTACTATATATAAAAATACAGCCCTCAATTAGCTGGTACTATACAATAAATTACAGCCCTCAATTAGCTGGTACTATATATAAAAATACAGTCCTCAATTAGCTGGTACTATATATAAAAATACAGTCCTCAATTAGCTGGTACTATATATAAAACTACAGTCCTCAATTAGCTGGTACTATATATAAAAATACAGTCCTCAATTAGCTGGTACTATATATAAAAATACAGTCCTCAATTAGCTGGTACTATATAATAAATTACAGCCCTCAATTAGCTGGTACTATATAATAAATTACAGCCATCAATTAGCTGGTACTATATAATAAATTACAGCCATCAATTAGCTGGTACTATATAATAAATTACAGCCATCAATTAGCTGGTACTATATATAAAAATACAGCCCTCAATTAGCTGGTACTATATATAAAAATACAGCCCTCAATCAGCTGGTACTATATATAAAAATACAGCCCTCAATTAGCTGGTACTATATATAAAAATACAGTCCCCAATTAGCTGGTACTATATATAAAAATACAGCCCTCAATTAGCTGGTACTATATATAAAATTACAGCCCTCAATTAGCTGGTACTATACAATAAATTACAGCCCTCAATTAGCTGGTACTATATAATAAATTACAGCCCTCAATTAGCTGGTACTATATATAAAAATACAGTCCTCAATTAGCTGGTACTATATATAAAATTACAGCCCTCAATTAGCTGGTACTATATATAAAAATACAGCCCTCAATTAGCTGGTACTATATATAAAAATACAGCCCTCAATCAGCTGGTACTATATATAAAAATACAGTCCTCAATTAGCTGGTACTATATAATAAATTACAGCCCTCAATTAGCTGGTACTATATATAAAATTACAGCCCTCAATTAGCTGGTACTATATATAAAATTACAGCCCTCAATTAGTAGCTGGTACTATATATAAAATTACAGCCCTCAATTAGCTGGGACTATATAAAATGACAGCCCTCAATTAGCTGGTACTAAATATGAAATTACAGCCCTCAATTAGTAGCTGGTACTATATATAAAATTACAGCCCTCAATTAGCTGGTACTAAATATGAAATTACAGCCCTCAATTAGCTGGTACTAAATATGAAATTACAGCCCTCAATTAGCTGGTACTATATAATAAATTACAGCCCTCAATTAGCTGGTACTATATAATAAATTACAGCCCTCAATTAGCTGGTACTATATATAAAATTACAGGCCTCAATTAGTAGCTGGTACTATATAATAATTTACAGCCCCCAATTAGCTGGTACTATATAATAATTTACAGCCCCCAATTAGCTGGTACTATATATAAAATTACAGCCCTCAATTAGCTGGTACTAAATAATAAATTACAGCCCTAAATTAGCTGGTACTAAATAATAAATTACAGCCCTCAATTAGCTGGTACTATGTAATAAATTACAGCCCTCAATTAGCTGGTACTAAATAATAATTTACAGCCCTCAATTAGCTGGTGCTATATATAAAATTACAGCCCTCAATTAGCTGGTACTATTTATAAAATTACAGCCCTCAATTAGCTGGTACTATATATAAAATTACAGCCCTCAATTAGCTGGTACTATATATAAAATTACAGCCCTCAATTAGCTGGTACTATATAATAAATTACAGCCCTCAATTAGCTGGTACTATATAATAAATTACAGCCCTCAATTAGCTGGTACTAAATATGAACATTCCATTATAGCCACTTGATTGTAGTTTTGATAAGATGTTTTATTCACGTTTGCACAATTGTTAAACTACAACAAAGCATCACCAGGATTGGCTGTATTCTATCACTCGTCTGACCTAATTATCATGTTCGGGTAAATATACTACAATCGAATACATTGCTGATATATTTATGCATTGTTGTCACTCTTGGTAACGGTGACATCTAGAAACTCTTGGTATTAGGACCGACAGTTTCTCTGGCATCTAAAATCTCGAAACGTATCCCAAGAAACTGGTAGATCGAACTGTTCGAAGAGGGCAGTCATCTAGGCTAAATTTTCACGAATTTAATATTAAAGGTACTCAATCCGATCAGACGCTCCTAATTTACTATTTCTTTGGTTTCGGGGGTAAAACATATTTGATTCGAGTCGAGGAACCCACCCATCAAAGTTCAGAGTGATTAGATATCGATGTTTGAAGTTTGCGATTTATATTGTTTGTGGGACAGTTCTTGTCGGTCAAACGGACGGTCTTGCAGATAAAGATGGATAACTCTAAAATCAAGTGGTTATTATTACCACTTGATTTTAGAGTTATCCATCTTTATCTACAAGACCGTCCGTTTGACCGACAAGTTCTGTCCTACAAACAAAAGAAATCGAAAACATCGATATTTAATCAATCTGAGCTTTGATGGGTAGGGTGGGTTCCTCGACTAGAATCAAATATTTTTTACCCCCGAAGCCAAAGAAATAGTGATTTAGGAGCGTCTGATCGGATTGAGTACCTTTAAGAATCCTGACCCTCGAATATCTAGCTAATTAACATGTGCACCCACGCTGTGCGTTTACTGTCTTGTGTGTTTATATTAACTATGTCAGCCACCAAACAACAACACCTCTTTATTTCGAACAAAAAGGTCAGTCCGAAGAGTGTTCGGTTTGGAGAGGTTTTTCTGTTCTGTGCAAATTTTATTTCGCAGAATTGACGACTACGAATCCATTTGTGAGTAAATAGTGTCGTTCAAACATCTTATCACTCGTTATGTTATGTTTGTTGTGGTTAGTTTGTACTTAAATTCACCGAATAATTTTGTTATAGTGCCTTGATATACGGTTTTAATAACAATCTATGCCATAAAATATGATTAAAATACTATAATTCATCACCATTTGAAATGACTGTGTCTCAGAAGGGGCCCATAGATTAATATAAAATAGCTGTAATCATAAAATCATTTCACCCGTTATGGCTCCCAGAATGGAACAGAATTCAAACTATAGTTTCATTTTCATTGGAAGGGGAATAACTGTATATATATAAATATATAGAGTTATTCCCCTTCCATTGAACATGATAGACGTTGTGCAGAAACTTGAGCTTAGAACTGACATCGATTTCTCAACAAAAACAACCTGTTCACAGTTTATTACATCGAATAAGTTGAAAATACAATGTTTTAGAGCTTCCTCTTTCAAATGGTATATAATATGGCATCTATTTTAGTTAATGTGATATGGGGGTTCGACAATTAAGTGGGCCTTTAATTGTTGTGTTATCAGGTAATCTGTTGTATGCTCAATGATTACACGCAAACCTCACGTGTCCATGGTTGGCTTCTTGAATTCGTTATCGAAACTACGGATATGGCAAAACAACAACTGATATAAAGAACACACCTCCTAATGACGTTGTACCATGTTCTTTATTCTTATCTGACGTAGTTCAAAGGTGTCAACAGTCTACTATTGACAATACCAGATTAAATAAATAGTAATAAGTCATGGTGATTCTAACAGTATGCAGAACGTTTCGTGTGTCATATTAGAGACCTTTCGCAAAAATCACGGATACGATAACGGATATGGAAATATCCTGCCAGTATACGGCCAAAATTCGATCTTTACGCACGGGGGTTCTTATGTGAGACGAAATATACCCCTCGCAGTTTAATTATATGCAGATGTGTCAAGAATGTGCCATCGGTCCTGTCCCCGGTCCTGCTTGGGGACGCTCTACCATTATCCGTGTTTGTGTATTACGCACGGATAAGAACATGGGATCAGAAAAAGACACTCATATTATAACATTTTCCATAAAATAGATGTGTAACTGAATATAGTCGGGCACATGCCGTCTCACCAATTAGTATCGCAGGTAAATTGTGATGGTGTCAATTTTGCTAGGACAATATATCCTATCCGTAATCGTAATAGTGATTTTTGCGAAAGGTCTCTATTATATGCGCCCGTGCAGATATTAAGGGTCAGACGCACGTTTTGTCAAAGGTTCCTGGTATTTCAAAATGGATTCATGTCATGCATGTTGATAAATGAAAAGTTAAGTTCTGGGTCATGGGTTCATATTAATAAACATGTTAAAGCTGACCACCATATCTCTTAAATGGGAACTGTACACTAAATCTGGCCATTTATGGGACCATTTCCTATTATACTCAACATATTAATGTACGCAACAAATGAATGAATTTGAGCCATGGATTAGTGCAAAATACACACATGTGCTTGTTTGATGATGTAATGGAAAATGGAAATTATATATGCCATCAACGTCGTTTTTCGGTTGATCTATGAGCCTATAGACCGATCAGTAGACGAATAAAACACTGTATAATTCCGCGAATGAGTATAAAATGAGATTGTCTCATAAATGGCCGGATTTAGTGTACAGTCCCCCTTTAACACTGTGGCCTAATTCCATACAGTTGATTGCCCCCTGTCTGAGTAGACCACAATATATATCGGCATTTGTTTTCATTGGGCTGGTATATTTGTGACTGCTATGGCATTCTCAACATTATGATCCAAATGAAGCCTCCACCCATAGAGCCAAGACAGTGAGCCATTTTGGTGATTGGAGTGTTGTGTGAAATTATTAATTATACTAGCCGTTCTTGGTACCGAAAGGGACAAAAACGAAAATAGTATAATCAACCTCTCAAATGTATTAAAATCCATTTTTGTTGTCTCTTAATAATTTCTATATTAATAATTATTAATATATTATTATTATATTAAGAATAGATTCTATTATTATACAATGATGAAATGCGAAATTCAAGAATTTTCGCCAGATGGATCCAGAGCAATTTTTCGTTGAAAATCTCTGGCAATTTCTGGCTGGTTATATGCAAAAACGTGCGTTTCCCCCTTAAGTGTACATTCATACACAGATAAGTTTGCACCGTATGTTTTGCAGGCATTTCTTCACACAAAACTATATGGTGCCATAATTAACCCTTTACCCAACAAACCGGCCAAATAAAGCTGCAACAGCCTAAATTATCTTGGGTCTGTCTCAATAAAACCATACAAATATGGATATCATTGGAACCGGCTCATTGACCACATTGTGATGGTTACAGTTATGCCCTGTGCCAATGCATTCTCTTATATATGCGAGTCGACCATAGGTCGCCTTGCATATATAAGAGAATGCATTGGCCTAAACAAAATCTTTTTTTAACACTTTTTACCATTTTTTCTTACATTCTTTAACAATTTTATAATTTTTAATGTGTTAAGCCAATGCATTCTCTTATATATGCGAGGCGACCTGTGGTCGACTCGCATATATAAGAGAATGCATTGGTACAGGGCCGTTCTGTTGGGTAAAGGGTTAATAGACACGGCAACATGCATAATACAATGCGTCTAACCGCGGTATGAGAAGTAAAATTGCTGTAGTTACACCCAATACCATGGGTGTTTACTGCTACGCTGATCTGGTCGTGCCAATGGGGCGATGGGGATATCTCGCAGGACAACAAGTTTCGGGTTTCACGAGAATTTTAGGAAATTGTAGTAAGGCGGATCTGGCCGTGTCAGTGGAGCTATATCGATGGGGATATCTCGCAGGACACACATTTCGGGTTTTCGAGGATGTCTCATTGTTGCAGTATGCATCGTTTATTACCGCGTTAATTGCTTTCGATGTTTAGGTATGAACAAGCATGGCTGTGCCCCTCTTGAAGATTTTATTGCGGGAACACAATGCATACTAGCTAACAGCTAACTTTGCTGATGACGTATGTCTCAGTTTGATTGTGGAATAAAGGTGGTATCTCGAAGTATCGGGCGTGTATTTAATCCGATTAGTAGATTTTTGGTCCGCATTTAGAGGCTTTCTGGTGTGGTGAATGAGAAATCTGCAGTAATAAGCCCTAGTTTTAGTTGAAGGATTAGTTAGTTTTAACGGAATTCTGAGGCGGTGCATTCATGATACCATTATATTTTATATTATAATTTATATATATGCCCAATAATATGATATTGAGGGCGCTACCATTTCTGACTATGGTTTCACTTGTAATGGTGCTGCTGACAGTTTCCTTCAGTTTCCTTTATATGATCGATTCTTGCGAGATAAGTGCATGCTATTTACAGGAAAATGGCGACAGCTTCGCTACAGATGGAACTACAGAGTTTTTCCTTCTCACAGATGCATTATTATACACATTATATTGCCGTCTGTATATTGCCGTAAATTAACAAAAATACCAGGCAAAGTTGAGAGTGGGCAAACTTACCCTAATTTGAGGCCCGGGTACCACCACTGTTTCCCTATATATATATGATCGTGTGTTCGGCCACCGTGCATTGTACTTCGTGTTAGGTTTGTGCTTGTGCCACATAGTTTTGAAATAAATGATGCAACAAATGTTCGTCCCGTAAATACCTAGAGGCTATATACATACACTCATCCGATTGACTGTAGTATAAAGTTTAATCCGAAACATGGTTACGCCGAACGTGACAATGTTACACAGCAACATTGCTTATAAATTGTCAATGAACGATTCTTTGATTCAGAAAGTTTCGCTTTTTCATTGTTTATAACTTTCGATTTCCAGAATCATATCAAGTGGATGCTGTACCCATGACTCCGCCCCATTCGCTGTTTCCAACAGCAACGTACGGATTGACAGTCTCCCAGTCCGGAATCACTATCACTCAGATAGGGGGTGACGCCCATTACAACTGGCCGCTTACGTGTCTGAAAAGATTCGATGTTCGAAAGAAGCCGTTTCAGTGTGTGGTCATCGACAGTGGTCCGTAAGTTGCTTGCTGTAAATATGGTCCATACAGTACGTAAAGAGTGTGCGATACGAAAAACACTCCACACCGTGGCAACTTTTTGGGACAGTGATTCACGATGACACACTTAACCCTTTACCCAACAAAACGGCCAAATAAAGCTTCAACAGCCTAAAATATCTTCGGTCTGTCTCAATAGAACCATACAAATATGGATATCATTGGAACCGGCTCCTTGACCACATTGTGATAGTTACAGTTATGCCCTGTGCCAATGCATTCTCTTATATATGCGAGTCGACCATAGGTCGCCTCGCATATATAAGAGAATGCATTGGCCTAAAAACAATATTTTTTTTAACACTTTTTAGCATTTTTCTTACATTCTTTAACAATTTTATAATTTTTAATGTGTTAAGCCAATGCATTCTCTTATACATGCGTGGCGACCTATGGTCGACTCGCATATATAAGAGAATGCATTGGCACAGGGCCGTTCTGTTGGGTAAAGGGTTAAAGGGTACAATACACTAAATCCGGCCATTTATGAGACTATGTCCTTTTATACTCAACAGAATAAATGCAAAAAATAAATGAATTTGAACCATGGATTAGTGCAAAATACACTCTATACGACCGATGCAAATAACATGGCAAACTATAATGAACATGAATAAATGGCTCGAGTCATAAATTCATTTTCATTATTACCATGTTGTTTGCATCGTTCATAGAGCACATGAGTGTATATGTACTAATTCGTGGCTCAAATTCATTCATTTGTTGCATATCTTCTGTTGAGTATAAAAGGAGATGGTCCCATAAATGACCGGATTTAGTGTACGGTACCCTTTTAACACCGAAAGCTCGTGTGGCCAGATGAAGCGAGCCTATATATCATTTAAAGTTTGTACAAATCAATGCAAGATAATTATCAATATTTAGTTAATACAGTGTTATAAAATAAATCGATATGACGTATTATGACTAATAATACTTAGTATTTGTCGGTGTTTTGTGGTGATTCTCAGTGGTTCGCGGTGATTCTCAGTGGTTCGCGGTGATTCTCAGTGGTTCGCGGTGATTCTCAGTGGTTCGCGGTGATTCTCAGTGGTTCGTGGCGATTCTCAATGGTCTCCGGTGATTCTCAGTGCATGGTTCGTGGCGATTCTCAGTGTATGGTTTTCTGTTATTAATCCGCCCCACGACTGTTCACTCTGGATCGCGGCGAATCTTCATGGTCCACAGTGGGATTATTGGGGTCCCCGCGGTGTTGAGCGTTTTGCTTAATGCACATTCTGTATGTACTACAGTTGTCAAGTATATATAACATGGTGTTTGGAATGGATATAGTCTAAACTTAGTATATGGACCCAAGTAACCCTTTCATGATGTTTATTACGGGAGTTGCGCTGGTGCAGCATTGAAGATCATGTGCCAGTGCATTCTCTTATATTTTAGAGCCTCTCATATATAAGAGAATATACTGGCTGACGAGGTCAAGGTAAATATTATTTTGCCAATGTATTCTCTTATATATGCGAGGCTTTCTAATGCGTTGGCAGAGTTTTCGCAAAATTTCAGGAAGTTCCAGTCATGCAATACATATATAAGATAATGCACTGGCTTACAAAGTCCATGATAGGTGTCGTGCTGGTACAGCATTAAAGGTCTTGTGCTAGTGCATTCGATTATATATCCGAGTCTCCCATGCATATAGGAAGCCTCTCATATATAAGATAATGCACTGGCTTACAAAGTCCATGATAGATGTCGTGCTGGTACAGCATTAAAGGTCTTGTGCTAGTGCATTCGATTATATATCCGAGTCTCCCATGCACATAGGAAGCATCTCATATATAAGATAATGCACGGTCTTACATTGTCGTGGTAAATAGTGTTAGGCCAAAGTATTCTCTTATATATGCGATGATCCCTAATGAACACCCAACACACCAACACTAACTCTTAACCGTGCAAATAAATATCATGCAGAATACTAAACAAAACCATAACGAGAAACAGTACAATTAAGTGACAGTACTATAATAAACATATATGACCCGCCATATCAAAACCAGTCGTAAGTCGGGATTTTTTTACCCTGTGCCAATGCATTCTCTTATATATGCGAGTCGACCATAGGTCGCCTCGCATATATAAGAGAATGCATTGGCCTAACATTTTTTTACAATTTTAATAATTTGTTCTTGTATTCTTTACAATTTTATAATTTCACCCATACAGAGCCCCAGACAAACATGAGCAGACGACACTCTTCCATATACTTCTATATATGTGTGGGGCTCCCTGCAGGGTAATGGATGTTTTTTTATTTTATGTTCTAAAAATTGTAAGAAACATTTATTTAAAAAACATGATAAAAAATTGTTAGGTCAATGCATTCTCTTATATATACGAGGCGACCTATGGTCGACTCGCATATATAAGAGAATGCATTGGCACAGGGTAAAACAAATCCCGACTTACGACTGGTTTTGATATGGCGGGTCATATATGCAGTCATAAATATTGATGCAGATGAGGACTATATAGTCAGCAAAGTATGCATGGCTTATATTGTTTAACTCTAACTCTAACTGTTGGAATGTATGATACCCAAATTAAATGACTGTGTGACGGAGGGTGGGTTAATTAAATGCCTTGATGAGGGGGGGGGGGTGGGTTAATTAAATGCCTGGATGAGGGAGGGTGGGTTAATTAAATGCCTGGATGAGGGAGGGTGGGTTAATTAAATGCCTGGATGAGGGAGGGTAGGTTAATTGCAAATTGTCAAAAGTTGTCAAAACTTACTGTCCTTTGCGAATGGATAGATGTTTGTTCTAACTCCGGGGAACTGATCTTTGACGCCGCTGACTCTCCATATAAAGAGGGGGTATTACAGATATTTAACTGTCACTCAAATGAAATGCCGGGACGAGGGAGGGTGGGATAAAGATATTTAACTGTTCGAATGCATGTCACTCAAATGAAATGCCGGGACGAGGGAGGGTGGGTTAAAAAACTGTATTGCAATTTGTCAAAAGTTGTAAATAATGTCGCGGAAATCTATTTTATGTGAATTTTTACTCATGCTGCGATTGGCTGATGAAATCTCGTAATTAGCCTGATGCAGACGAGTACATAGTCTACAAAGCATGCATGATTTATACTGGTTAACTCTGACCTGTCGAATGTATGACATGCAAAGAGCCTGGATGAAGGATGGTTGGTTAATTAATTGCGAATTGTCAAAAGTAGTAGCTGATGTCGCGAAAATATGTTTATGTGAATGATTACGCGTGCTGCGGTTGGCTGATGAAATCTTGTAAGTAGCCAATAGCGGTACGAGTATACTATAATTTGAATCGTGCACATGCAGGTGGATTCGGATCCGGAACGCTATAAGTACGGAAATAATTAATTATGTCGGTGAAACTAGTAGGTTATAGTACACCAATTATAAAAAATTATCCCCCTTGATGTGCTGTCACCCACACTCAAGTCAGCATAAAATCACATCTGGCAGCTGAATGCTTGATTATGATTGGGATAAAATTAATGCAAAAACCAGGGGGGGGGGGTCGGAAAAAATTGGCAGGCACATATGCTGATTTTTGACTTTCGACCCTTGTTGGGACCCACCCACCCCCGCGTCCAATTTTTTTTCCGTTTTTAGCAGTTTTTTTCGACCATTTTTTGACACCCACCCCCCTTTTAACACTATTAGTCATGGATGTTATCATTGACATGTAAATAGGAACAAGTCATTTTGGGGTCATTCGGTCAAAAAAAAACATGGCTGCCAGCAGCCATCTTGGATTTCAAAATTCAACCCATTAGCATGGGCTACAGGCTATACTGTTTGTCTGATCATCATGAAATTTGTCATTTATGTTAATATTGACATATATATGTGTTTTAAGCCAAACTCATTGCAAAAACAGTCAAAAAGATTTGCAGAAAAAATATTTTTGAGTTGCGGAAAACATTGTTTGTTGGTCCTATCGACCACCCACCCACCCCGGCATACGTGCCCGGAACAAACTTTTTTCCACCCCCCCCCCCCCCCTGCAAAAACAAGAAAAAATCAAAGCCACCATGGAAATATTATACCTAGATGAATATTGATACAGAGTGGGTGAAATAATTAACCTGGCATTTAATGGGGGTATGTTTGAAAATTTGGTGATGAATTTTTTCTGCGAAATTAGGGCAGTATCAAAAGCGGTAAATTTAAAGGTGGAAAACCCACACGTACCTATTAATTGTTTTATAGCAAGAAATGGTCGTTTTTCAGATTTCTGCTCTGGAACACAGCCAGTGCTCATTATCCTCAGAAAACAAATTGGGAGCTTGAAGCACGCGATACGACAGCTTATTGAGGCACAGGAGCCGTGAAATAAAATTAAAAATTAACCCCTCCCATACCATTTCTGCATCTCGTTGTAAAACCGAAAATTGTCATTTTCGACCTATTGTGGGCTCATGAATGCCCCTTTAACGAATATGATACCACCATTTGGGGCACCCGACACTCCAGATGAACGAATAGGCGGATTTGTCCGGATTGAGCACGACGTAGGCGTAAATCATTGTTTCATTATGGACCGCACTCTGACACATAATGAAAAATCGGTCCAGTATCTGGTCAAACAAAGTCGAATTACCCCTTTAAGATGACAGTTTGACAAAAAAGGACAACCCTGAAAATTTGCAGAATTGGATTAACGATCTAACGCGCCCAAATGTCCGCCAATAAATGCATTCTTGTGACGGGCAAAATTAGGTTTTCTGTCGATTTGTTTTCGAAAATTTGGTAGGTTCGCCCAATTTGAACCCCAAGTGCGCCCAATTCGCCTGGCGAATCGTGTGACATATTTTCTGGAAGTGAGATCTACAAGCTATCAGATCGTCCACATGTCGTCATTGTTTACTTTGCCAGAATGCGGCTTCAATGAGAAAAAATCACATTCAAGTCAAGATATTTTAAAGCACATTTAGATATGGGTGGTGACAGAAGAGGGTTAATGAAGTAAGAACACAGACATGTTTCGAATAAAAGTTCTTTATTTTGTCGTCGGTATATGAATGGCCACAATTTAATATCGTTTGGACGACTTTATTATCTGTCCAATGGTCACTATAGGTTATAGTACACCAATTATAAAAAAATTACCCCCCTTGATGTGCTGTCAACCACACTCAAGTCAGCATAAAATCACATCTGGCAGCTGAATGGTTGATTATGATTGGGATAAAATTAATGCAAAAACAAGAAAAAATCAAAGCCACCATGGAAATATGAATTTTTCTGCGAAATTAGGGCAGTATCGAAAGCGGTAAATTTAAAGGCGGAAAACCCACACGTACCTGTTAATTTTTTTGGGTCAAATTGGGTCCGAAGAGCCATTCTTCAAAATTGACTAGGTTAGAAAGTTCCTGAATTCACAAGGAATCGACCATAGCCCCGGACGTTAATACTGTCGCCTATGGAGAATAATTGGTGTCCTGTAACCAGTACTAGTATCCTATGTGGGGATATCCGCGAGTTTATAGTACTAGTATCCTATGTGGGGATATCCGCGAGTTTATAATAGTACTAGTATCCTATGTGGGGATATCCGCGAGTTTATAGTACTAGTATCCTATGTGGGGATATCCGCGAGTTTATAGTACTAGTATCCTATGTCGGGATATCCGCGAGTTTATAGTACTAGTATCCTATGTGGGGATATCCGCGAGTTTGTAGTACTAGTGTCCTATATATGTGGGGATATCCGCGAGTTTATATATAGTACTAGTATCCTATGTGGGGATATCCTCGAGTTTATAGTACTAGTATCCTATGTGGGGATATCCGCGAGTTTATAATAGTACTAGTATCCTATGTGGGGATATCCGCGAGTTTATAGTACTAGTATCCTATGTGGGGATATCCGCGAGTTTATAGTACTAGTATCCTATGTCGGGATATCCGCGAGTTTATAGTACTAGTATCCTATGTGGGGATATCCGCGAGTTTATAGTACTAGTATCCTATGTGGGGATATCCGCGAGTTTATATATAGTACTAGTATCCTATGTGGGGATATCCTCGAGTTTATAGTACTAGTATCCTATGTGGGGATATCCGCGAGTTTATAGTACTAGTATCCTATGTGGGGATATCCGCGAGTTGATTGATATTAAATGATCGATGAGCGTATAATAAAAGTGTATAAACAAAAGATAGTATATTTTAATCCTCAAACTGACCAAGCCTTGAAATAGGGTGTCTGTCATTTGCAGAATGAGGTCACCAGAGGGTGAATTTAGTGATGCTACCCCGCATAGCGGGCTAGCATCACCAAATTCACCCTCTGGGAACCTCATTCTGCTGAGGTGTAAGCAGAATGAGGTCCCCAGAGGGTGAATTTGGTGATGCTAGCCCGCTTCTGCAAATGACAGACACACTATTTCAAGGCTTGAAACTGACACGTGGCTTTATTAACGCCACCTGTGTACATTGTTCTACAATTTTTTGAAATATGTGGTCATATGGGCATTTTATAAATAGATAATTGTTTTTTCCGGTTATTTTGGGACGCGTTAAAGTTGTACTGCGACCCCGAGTCCGGTAAAAGCTGTAGTTGTAATGTCCAAGTTCGTGAAAGTTCTATTGACTATGCCGATGATCTGAGAAGCTTTATTGTTTTAGGATATTGTAGAAAGGCTAATCTGGCCGTGTCAAATTGATCTATAGCGATGGGATATCTCGCAGGACAACACATTTCGGGTTTTCTTGGGGAGTGTATTCGCTGGATGTCTTATAGTTGCAGTATGTAACTATTATGACCGCGTTAATTGCGTTCGATGTTTAGGTATGAACAATGGCTGGGCCATGCACACTTGAAGATTTTATGGCGGGAACACAATTTTTGATCCGCATGTAGAAGCTTTCTGGTTTGGTGAATGAAAAACCTGCAGTAATAAGCCGAAGTTTTTGTAATAATTTGAAGGATTAGTTGTTTTAACGGAATTCTGAGGCGGTGCATTCATGTAACCAATATATGTTATATGATAATTTTTTGATGGCTAATAATATGATCTTGGGGGCGTTACCATTTCTGACTATAGTTTTGTTGTGTGTTATAGGTGTGCACTTCTTTGTTCTGCCACGTTCGCTTGGGTAGCAATACACGATTCCATGGGTTTGTAAGAGGGCTGAAAAATAGGTTTGTAAGCGTGTAAGGGCTATAAAAGTTTGGCCTTTGTTGTGAGTACTGTTTTGATGGTTTAATTATTTTATAAAGGTACTATAGTATACACAATGGGATGATGTATGAATACGAAGTACATTTATGTGTTTTGTACCCGGTATGGGCCAGCTCTGTACGGTACGGTTATATCCCTTGAAAACAGTCTTCTGCTCTTCCGAGACAAAAATTCAAAATTGATACGATAACTTGTCTTTATTTTTTAATATATTTTACATATATCTAGGTGCTATCAGCTCATAAGGTGATTATAGCAAAAAAATGGTTCAAATGAGGATTTTGCATTGTCAGTCCAAGAGAGATACTTCAACTTGTGATGTGACAATTCGGCCAAAATACAGAAAAATAAGTGCTCTGACCATTTCTGTATATTGTAACCAAGCATTCACGTGCTGTTTATCAATAGCCATGGCTTAGCAGAAGGTTGTAGAATAGTATCCCCTCAAAATGGTGAAGGTGGCCAGAAATCGTGTAATTGCTACCTTGGTATCGAACTAAATGTAGGCTGAAAGGTTATTTATATTATATATGCTCTGGGAATACTTATTCCACAACAATGTGATGTAGAAATGTGTCGTCCATAAAGACTGGTTAGAGTAGTCGGACTCAGGTCATGGCATGGATCTCTACTCTGACTACCCCCTTGTGTTGTTTGTGCAATGTAATAAAGTTCCTAGTAAAAACAGGTCGGAACATCAGATTAGATTAGATTTTATGTGATGGCTAGTGTAGTTTTGAATATGGTATGAATATGGATATCAGGTGATACAAGGCTGCGAAAATGGGTCGGATTGGGGGAAAAATTGATTTGAACGCAGTCACTGATGAAGATCAAAATTAATTCTACATGCACAGATTAGCCATCGGAAATGGCACAATATAGCACTAGAAGCAGAAGAACTCGTAGTCAGAGTATAGGTGCGTGGCATGATCTAAGTCAGACTGAGAAAATAACTTGTTGATTTGTGTGTTATTCTTGTGTGTTATTCTTTCAGAAACTGCGATTGCGGCGAACGAACATTTGTGTTCCAATCCAAGGAAGCAGACGAGATTCTGGACGCCATACGAACAAACGTGTTCGCTGCATTATTCAATAAGCGCAAGAAGAAACTTCCTCAATTGGACCTTCCCAGGGCAAGGTCATGTTCCATGTCAAATAGTGAATTTGGGATGAAGGTATGCCTAGAAAATAGCCCGATGAGAAGGTTATCCGAGTCGAGAGACAGTCCAATTCCGACAAGGAAATCGGTCGATAAAACAAATGATGCAAATATAAATATTATAAAACGAAACATTCCGGACCAACCACGGCCAGAACCGGAAAGAGACGAGTATAATCATCTAAGTTTCCCGGGGATTGATTGTGGAAACGAGGCGACACTGCCCATAACTGTGAAGGTCATAGAGGAAGGTATCTTATGTGACGATCTCGGTTACAATCACATTCCACCATGCGTGACATCACACTGCAGATTAGACCAAAGACGTCTGTCGACCAATACTTCCTTCAGTTCGGTTGGCTCCGTAGATTCCGGGATTTTGTCTCAAAGTTTTGAAATGAATACAGGCTCGTTCACCGAAGAAGATTCAAAAACTACAAACAATGTGTCGGGTCCGGCTAGAGTTGTGAGTAGTTCCTTCGACAGCGCCATATCAATAACGTCCACTCCGAGCAGCCCCAGTGATGCCAGGGTGAGCAGACTGGTGGATGAAGTATCACCATACGCGGTTTTTGACGGAAAATCAATGACGCATGCGCAAGATCAGAATGCATCACCGGTGTCACCAAATAAAACAGTTGAGTTCTCGGATGACCTTGTAACCCACATCTACGATGATATAGAGCGAATTCGAAAACAGAACTGCCCAGAGCAACCTAACCAGTTCCCCCGGAATAGTTCGTGTGCAGACATAAAAACTATGGAAGACGATTACGCAGAATTGGACCAGTGTCGTAAAGACGTTCGAAAGTTCTTGGACGCGGAGCCAATGATTAATCCGGCGGCTTTACCCGAGAGTGCCCGGAAAGATATTCGAACTTTTCTGGGTATGTCAGTAGGCGTTGAGCCAATGGCTGTTCCACCTGCGTTGCCGGAGAGGCCAAAACTTCCTGTTCTCAAAGACAGTGCCAAATTTATGAGTCTCCCCAGTGCGGGGCGACGTGGGAGCTTGACGATCTCAACGTCGTTGTCAATGACAACCAAGGAGCAAGACAACAAACATTCACCAGAAGAAACTAAGCTAGGATCTGCGCAACATCCGGTGGGAAAACTCATGAGCTGGCCTCTTGGTAAGGAGACTACGATCAACAATTCGGATATTTATTGTCGTCACAATTCGAGGGTATCTTGGGATGATAACTTGTTGAGACCGAGAGCGGTTACTGATGTCAACCATCTTAGGACATCGGCTCCCGTTGATTGGTTAACACACAAAGAAGCACCATTCGATTTGTTGACCGGTGACTACGTCGATTCAGCTTCGAAATTAACCGCGCCCAGTGACATTCCAACCGGTGATGTGGTGTGTTCTAGCACCATTTTAGGAACGAGCATACCGTTAGCTCAACCAATGATACCACTAATCAACCATATGGATGATTACTTAACTCCCCGTGAGACCAATGAGCAGACGACTAATCCAGCCAATGAGCTGACGATTAATCCAGTCATGGAATTAGAGGCGACTGGCATGTTCGCTCAAGCCGACAATTCTGGTAACCTAGGTAACCTACTTATTGACATTGGGTTCGACACGCCTGTTTCAAAATCCGTATCAGACCCATTCGGGCTGGTCAAGTCCACGCCATGGTGTACATTTGACCAGAGTCAGCGTCCACAGATGATGCAAGACAACCTATCTCAGTTTTGTTTCATGGATAACACTTGTTCTACCTCTCAACCACCTATACTGACACCGCTAATTCAGGCCCCAACAGAAGCGACTTATTTCTCAATGAACGGTCCAACAAGTGAAGAAAGTGTCTACATTGACGTCGAAAAGATATGATATTGGCTAAGGGGGTATTTTTTTTTCTGTGATTCTTTAATCCGAGTATGTTGTTAGTTTTGAACGCTGTAATGTACTGTTTCAATGATTCGCAACAAAAATCCCTGGTGAACTTGAATTAATTACCAGCTCTGCATTGAATATTATTTTTGAAATATCAAATAAGCTCACAATGAATTAATGCACATTATTCGGTTAAAGGTACCCAATCCGACCAGGCGCTCCTAAATTACTATTTCTTTGGCTTCGAGGGTAAAAAATATTTCATTCGAGTCGAGGAACCCACCCATCAAAGCTCTGAGTGATCAGATATCGATTTTTGAAGTTTGTTATTTCTCGAGATGTGTAATAATATGAGGCCCAGAAACACGTGGTCAAACGGAGGGTCTCGGACAAAATTGCGGTGAAAATTTATCACTCTAAAATCAAGTTGTAATACGGTCATATTTCGTGATACTTTAGTTATAATACGGCCATATTTTGTTAAACAAAATGTTGATAAATAAAAAGTTTTGGGAAATTTGATGCCATAGTTGACAGTGGTTAGCATTATTTTGTTGCAATAAATCGATTCTGATAACTAAAGCGTATTTTGAAGAAATGTTGTTGTCGTTGTTGTTGTTGTTTTTGTATCTTGATGGTATGGGGACCGTCTGATCGGATTGAATACCTTTAAAGATCAACGGACTGATTTGACATATCTCTAATCCCATTCATTCGTATGACCCAGGGTTCACGGTGGCCAGAAAGTTTTGTTGGCCAATATTTTGGCCATTTCTGAATTGTTTGTGGGTTGTGCATCTCTAAAGGTACTCAATCCGAATTAACGCTCGCAAATTACTATGTCCTTGGCTTCGGGGGCAATTAATCGATTTTGATAACTGAAGCGGCATTTCAAAATGTTGTCGGAATCTGATGATATGGGGACCGTCGAATCGGATTGAGTACCTTTAAAGATGGTCTATCTATTCCTACGAGTAAGAAAATTTACATAGTTTCCTACAGGGTATAAATAATAAATATGAATCGAAGACCTCTGTCTGTAAACGCCTAATTATATTAATTAATATTGATTTTATTTCGAATTTTCTATTATAATACATATAAACAATTTGGGACATTTTACGGCTCGTGTTCCTTCGGTGCGTACAATGCGGGATAACTCTATCAAAAATTATTAAAATGGTAACGAAATAATGTCTTACTTGATTATCGCATTATATAAGAAAATATCGATATATGTATTAAGCTGTTAATGTAATTATTAATCTGATGGTAATCAATAATGTTTAATCCAAACGTAGCTTCTGTCAGAAATTATATTTTTCCTATTTTCCTGATTTTTCTCACAAATTGTCCAGAACAAAACACTGTCGCTAATTTAGTACAACATTCATATTGAAAATATATCTTTAAAAGATGGTCTATCTCTTCCTGTATAAAGTTTTGAACAAGTTTCCTGGGTATAAAATAATAAATATGAATCGATTATATATGCTGATTTTATTTCCAATTTTCTGGTATAATAAACATACAATCAATTTTTCACATTTCACGGCTCGCGTTCGTTCGGAGCATACCATCTAAACAATAGTGATTATCGCATTGCATAATAAAATATCGATATAAAATCAATATCAGTGGATGGAAGTGTTTCCGAACAGGTGTCTTCGACTCATATCTATTATTTTATACCCGGAAACTATAGAAGACATGTTTAGGAAGAGATAGCCTACCTTTAACCTTATTAAGGAGTATACGGCAAAAGAAATAGAGAGCACAGAACATCTACTAGTTAACTGTCCCAAAGTAAAACCACTATGGGAATTTTTTTCAAATGTACTAAATCTGTATTGTGATCTGGAGTACTCATTAAAAACAGAAGATATTATATTTGGAATTAAAACAATGACAAACACTTTGCCAATAAACAATATCATATTATTTATAAAGCGTTACATATATGTAACCAGAATACCAGATGTATGAAAAAAGTCTTAAGCATTGAATCTGCATGTCAATTCTTAAAACTAGAGTACCAAACAGAAACACTAGCAACCAAATGGAATATGTCTTTGAATAGAACCTTAGGGAAAAAATGGGACAGTGTCCTTACAGTAATGTCCTTATAGTAAATTTATAATAAAATTAACATAAAAAAAAATGAGAATGAAAAAAAAGATTAAGAAACATACATGTATATGATCCATATATCATTCAATTTCATTTTCAGAAAATATATGTATGTTAATATTTGAATGTAAATTGTAACAAAAAAATAAATAAATTATAAAAAAAAAAGGATTATATATACCGGCATTTGGGAAAAAGTGATATCGGACCAAAATATCCCACAATGAATGTATATTATGGTCCCCGTGTGTTCGTCAATGACTCATCTATACGAGAAATGTATAACATCGCAATAGGATGCCAATATTTCAGCGACCAACATATCTATGTAGCCCCACTATTCTAATTTCGGGATCTGGTTGTTGCGGGGTAAATATAGGGGGCAAAATCATGATTTTTGTCACATTTTCCTCATGCTACACAATCTTATTTTTATGCATTTTTCGGGTTAGTTCCTGTGATGTTCATCAGTCTAAGATTCTTAAGCTGTATTCAATTTATCTTTTTCTTCCTTTGATATGGATGACAGTTATGTGAGTGGTATTGAAAATGGTAAAAAGTTGCCAGATAATCAATTGACGTTTGAGCTGTGACGTATTTCGCTACTCGTGAAAGTATTCCCCTCCCCCGCTGTTTCAGCTAAATGTGTCGGTTTTAACTCCGTTTGACAAAAACTGATGAGATGTTGTCACCATATGTATGTATTTTTGTGATCCGTGGCATATCTGCTATTGGCCGGTTGTCTTATTGAGGCCATGTGACGTACATAGCGCAAATACAGGGCAAAAACTTACCCCTCCCCAAAACGATATTTAGTGACACGTTTTACAAATAGTCAGATTTCTTACGTCATATCACATTTTTTTCTTGCTAAAAGCTATGTCAAAACATCTTTGTATACTTAGTAGGTCTATTGTCGGGATGACTTGTCACCATTCTTGAATTTTGGAGCGTCAGCCTAAAATGGGGTCAACATAATTTAAAGAGCGTTTAGTTTTTCACCAAAATGATATATGGTGCCATTTGGCGAATAATGATAGGTGCGATTTGATATGTTGTAAAAAAAAAAACTTCTAGGTATGAACCTCAAAGATATATTTGAAAATTTGGATATGACCAGTGGGTTCTTATTGGCTACAGTTGCGATCAAAATTTAACATTGAACTCTATGGAGATTCTTGTATATTGGATAAATGGCACCATTTTGCGTATGATTATATATGAAATTTCTCAAAAAGACCATGTATGACATTCAGGCGCAGTTTGGATAAAAGGTTATGTGACAAGACTATTCTCACTGGCTACCGTTTTGATCAAAATTTGACATTGAACCCTATCGAGAATATTGATGAAGATGGATAACTCTAACATCAAGTGGCATTGGTGTTAATTATTTGACAATCCGTCCAAATAGTATTTAACAAAATATTGATAAATAATAGTATACAATTAATCGATTCTGAAGCGGCAATTTAAAAAATGCTGTTGTTGGAATCTGATGATATGGGGACCATCGAAGCGAATTGAGTACCTTTAAAGATGGATTATCTCGTTAAATAAATTGTTTTAAATAGTTGCGTGGGTATAAAATAATAAACATGAACTGAAGACCCGTGTCCGGAGAAGCTTCTATCAATTAATTTTGATTTTATTTCGAATATTTAATCGGGACCGTTTATGTGTCTCTTTTTAGAACAGACCATTCGGATGATACCATATGTGATATAGAGCACTGGCTGTTCCTATGACTACGCACCGAAAGTCAAATGTCCCAGATTGATTGTTTGTATTGTTTTGTTCCATAGTTATAAGCGATAATGATATAATTAACGTTTATTTGTGACAAAATTGTACAATAAAATTTCTGGTCTCTGTTAACAGTAACCATCTATGCTATTGTTCGTTAGCTAAACAACTACACCTTTTTAGACTCGAAAATATTCGAAATAAAATTGATATTAATCGATAGAAGCATGCCGGACAGGAGTCTTCGATTCAGATCTAATGTTACAAAGAGATAATCCACCTTTATATTATTAGCCCGCTATCGTTGAGTACGGATATTTAACGCAATGTTACATTTAAGATGCCCAAAGCGACGACGTAAACCATGGCGGGGTGTTTATGTGAAGGAAAATAGAAAATAAAGAACACGAAGCTAGGGGTCGAAGGAAAGCTATTTGGAAAGAGAAACAAACGTGTGCGCCCGAAGCAGTCCGAAGCAGCCCGAAGCAGTCCGAAGTGTAATTAATGGGGGCATTCACACTGAAACATAACTCGTGATTAAAGGTACTCAATCCGAATTAACGCTCGCAAATTACTATTTCCTTGGCTTCGGTGGTAAACAATATTTGATTCGAGTCGAGGAACCCACCATCAAAGCGAGGAAGTGATCAGATTTCGATGTTTGAAATATATTATATAATATTACGGTGGCCCAGTAAACTGTCACCGAGAAAAACTTATCTGCCCAGATAGCCGGATGAAGATCGATAACTCTAAAATCCAGTGGCTTTTTTGTGTCAGATATTTGACAACCGGCAAAAATTCGTTGAACAAAACGTTGATAAATAACAGGTTTTGGGCAATTTTATTCTATATGTGACTGTGGTTAGCATTATTTTGGGCAATTAATCGATTTTGTTAACTGAAGCGGCATTTCCAAAAAAATTGTTGTTTGTCGGAATCTGAAATGAAAAATGATTCATTGGCGTATTCCAAGGATAATGGCTCCGCATATATTTGAATTACAAAATACCCCCCCCACCAATGGCAAAAATTGCTCGAAATTGTGTATTGCTACTGAAAGTAAGTGACGATTTCTGCTGGTAGCCTCACAAACAGACGAGGAATAGACAGGTCGGGGGCTGTGCACTGCAGGTGAAATAAATTAAAATGGAATATGACCTGAGAAATTACTAATCATTATTATTGTTTTCTTAAAAATAGTAGCATATATAAACAATTCTAGAACAGTGTAATTTACAGTAACTTAGATCTGCATGACCTAGCCAAAGGCTTGGTCTAGACCTAGTTTACTGGACAAGTATTGTAAATTCGCTATAAACTGATGACGAATGTATATTCTATTTATTACTTGATCCAAAACCTCCATAAAATATACTTAAATCAATAAATGAGACGTTAAACTAACAGCGGCATATAATAAGGCGTGAGATGACGTTTCGCGTACTATATGCGTATTTTCCCCGAGTAAAGATATTGACCAGATAAATAAGACTCTTTCACCTGCTTTGACGTAAATATAATGAAATTTTATTTTCAACCCTATCAATATCAGTCACAGACACCGACCCTTCTTCATTCCTCATCCCCCCAATCATTCCTCACCCCCCCCCCCCCAATCAGTCACAGACACCGACCCTTCTTCATTCCTCATCCCCAATCAGTCACAGACACCGACCCTTCTTCATTCCTCATCCCCCAATCAGTCACAGACACCGACCCTTCTTCATTCCTCATCCCCAAATCAGTCACAGACACCGACCCTTCTTCATATCCTCATCCCCCAATCAGTCACAGACACCGACCCCTTCTTCATTCCTCATCCCCCAATCAGTCACAGACACCGACCCTTCTTCATTCCTCATCCCCAAATCATCACAGGACACCGACCCTTCTCATTCCTCATCCCCCAATCAGTCACAGACACCGACCCTTCTTCATTCCTCACCCCCCCCCCCCCCCCCCCCCCCCCCCAATCCAGAATCCGTTTGGGCAACAATAATACATTTGGGTACACCTGGCTTTATTTCCTGTTATACATGTATACAATGACCGTTGCATATCATTATTATAGAATGGGTTTAATGAATGAAATAAGGGTTGGGTCATTTAATAAAATATATTTTGGGGCTTCGAACATCTATTATATATTTTGGAACTTCTGTGTACGTGTGTTATTGACTCGAAAACTACTCGACCGATCCGACTCAAATTCGGTATGTAGGCCTATACTTTGATCCCGGTGTCCAATTTCACGTGTGATCGTGTCCTTGACCTTGACCTTCACCTCGCTCATATACGCTCATATACATGCACGTTTCTGGACCTCGGCCGATTCGACTCAAATTTGGTATGTAGGCCTATACTTTGATCCCGGGAACAATATGGGCGGGTCCATTTTCTCGTGTAACCGTGTCCTTAACCTTGACCTCGCTCATATACGCTCATTTAGGCATGTTTCTGGACCGATTGAACAATAGTTTGTCCAGACGCTGTATAGTCTGCCCAAACGGAGGGGATCTCAAAGAAATCCCTCAATAGCCAGGAAGAAGTCGGGCACTATACACGGTATTACAAGAAGGCTTATACAGCTCCGGGCACTATACACGGTATTACAAGAAGGCTTATACAGCTCCGGGCACTATACACGGTATTACAAGAAGGCTTATACTGCTCCGGGCACTATACACGGTATTACAAGAAGGCTTATACAGCTCCGGGCACTATACACGGTATTACAAGAAGGCTTAAGGTTGTTCCACACCGGGCGCGCGCGAGCGATTATAACGGCCGTTTTCTAACGTCCGTAGCCGTTCAAAGCGCGCGATTTTTATGTCCGCACCAGCAAGCGACTGAAACGCTTCGTCGCGCGCGATAGTCAGGTTATTATTCTGTGTGTACGCTAATTTCAGGGGAGTCAGGTGGCTGCATGGGGGATACCCCCACCCCACACACTTATGACTAATGTGTAGGGTTTCTACAAACAACGTGTAGCTCTGCTACACAACCATTATTCATTTTTTATCTTAAACATATTTTACACAATAAATGGGTCAATTTATACACATGTATACACACTGGTGTGCATAAAATCAACACCTATGCCTTACACATGTTGTGTAAATTCTTACACATATATATCGTAGACAAGAATGTAAAGTTCAGTATTCCGAACTGTGGGTATATAGTATTCATGGCAAATGAAGATTTATATGTTAAAACTTTCATGGCGTACAATGGTACGTAATATTTTGCTCTGTCATATGTGAGTTTTCGTTTTAAATGAACAAACCAGGGTCGTTGTGTGGTTGCACGTGATTAGTATTAGCGTATTACAACAATCATATAAACAAGAGTAAGAGCAGTATTCTTTATGAAAGTTTTAACAAATATATCCTCATATATCATTAATATACAATACTCACAAGTCGGAATTCTGAACTTACATTCCTTGTCTACAATTTGTTTATTCTCGTCACTCAAAATTACATGGGTATTAAGACAGTATTAAATTGTATTCCAAAACATTTACTCAAACAATATCGTCGTCATGTAGCAGACTATGAAACTGAAGGTACGCAATGCGCAAGATCTACATTCTTACACAAGTGTGTGTAATAAAATGTACACATTATGTGTATAACGGCACTTGGTCAATGTATTTGTATGTAAAACTACACATTGCTATGTGTATTAACCGGGTTTACACATTTGATGTGTACTCGTTTCTACACATTAGTTATAATAGTGCTCCCACCCGGTAATACGCGATTAGTATTAGTTGATGAATGCATTGTCTCATGTTTACCACAGCGTCTTTTGGAATGAGCTAGCCTCGTTATATTCTTTATCATTTCCCCTGATTATACCAAAATATAATTCACCAGCCAATGGAGCAGATTATACGGTCCATGATTTTAGTTCTTTACAAGGAATAAACTGAATATAGTAATCAAGGTGGAATTTCAGTCACGAAAAATAACAAAAATAAATGGTTTAATTATTTGGTCATAGAGACATACAGTCATACAGACACACATGCATGCATACACACATACATACATACAGTCATACAGACACACACAGTCACACAGACACACATGTGCCATACAGACACACATGCGTTGTACTTCGATTATTAGCCTCTCGCTAAAGTCCTCCATTATCTCGGCGACAAATCAGTGTGCCGTCATCAAATAGAAAAATAACGGTCGTATAAACGGGAACATGTCTCTATTCCGAAGGTTCGCTATTCCGAAGGTTCACTAATCCGAAGGTTCACTAATCCGAAGGTTCACTAATCCGAAGGTTCACTAATCCGAAGGTTCACTATTCCGAAGGTTCGCTATTCCGAAGGTTTTTGTTATTTTAAAAGTTAATTCTATATTCTAAAGTATTGAGAGGGTTCTTTAGTACGAAGACTCTTTTTATGAAGGAAATAACTTAAAACATTAAAAAAATTAATGTGATTTTTGTTTTCGTGGGTTTCCTTGAGATTTAACCCTTTTATATTTGGCGAGTAGAACGACATATAATTATGTCGTCTATCGGCTGAGGACTAAAACGACATCTGTCGTTTTAGGAAGTGTTATTTTACGTAGACATAACTTCAATAAATCATCTGATTTATAAATGATTTACATAGGAGTTATTTTGATTAATATAATGTCCCAAATGCTAAAGGCGGACTATAACAATGTGGCTCTTACGGTCAATCAATACTGGAGCGCTATAACTTACTGTATAGCAGAATACCGCTGAATGGACCTGACTGCAATTCTGACTTTGTTTTGATTTTAATGTTGATGTTTCTTTCAAGTACAGATTGCCAGTTCGGGTATAATGCATCTCTAACTCGTGGTTTATTTCAGTCATTGTGTTTTCAACTTTCTATAATATTAAAATGATAAACTGATACTGTCTTGCTATTAATAACCGACATCTGGGACAAATTATATATTAGATTGGGGTGTATAATTGTACGGGGGGGGGGGGGGCAAATTTTGATTCGTTTCTGGCTAAAAACTCCCATAATAGAAAACCTTCGGAATAGCGAACCTTCGGAATAGTGAACCTTCGGATTGGTGAACCTTCGGATTAGTGAACCTTCGGATTAGTGAACCTTCGGAATAGCGAACCTTCGGAATAGAGAACCCTACCCCGTATAAACACCTATTTGAGAGCCGTACAATTATCTCGCTGGTTTGCAACAAAGCAACAATTCGACGAAGCATAAAATCACTGCTATAATCGCCTCGTGCATGGTCAGCGAGTCGGTCGCTTGCGGTGCGGACATAAAAATAGCGCGCTTTGAACGGCTACGGACGTTAGAAAACGGCCGTTATAATCGCTGGCGCGCGCCCGGTGTGAAACAACCTTTATACAGCTCCGGGCACTATACACGGTATTACAAGAAGGCTTATACAGCTCCGGGCACTATACACGGTATTACAAGAAGGCTTATACAGCTCCGGGCATTATACACGGTATTACAAGAAGGCTTATACAGCTCCTAATTTCGAGACATCCCACCAAGTCTGGGAAATTGATTAAAAATCTTCTTTTTTTTCAAAATACCAAGTCAGTTGACAGTTCTATGCCTTTCTTAAAGGCCCACTTAACTTTCGAGCCACCGATTATTGTATATAGTGCCTTTATATACGATTTTAATAACAATCTATGACATAAAATATGATTAAAATACTACAACTCATCACCATTTGAAACGTCTGTGTCAACAGAATTCAAACTAAAAATGTATTTTCAATGGAAGATGAATAACTCTATATCTTAAGATATAGAGTTATTCGCCTTCCATTGAAAATAATGAAACTTTAGCACAGAACACAAGTTGATATTTCAACAAAACCAACATATTCACAGTTTATTACACCGAATAAGTTGATAATACAATGTTTTGGAGCTTTTTCTTTCAAATGGTATATAATGGCATATAATTTATATAAATGATCTGGGGGGTTCGTGGTATATAATATGGCATATAATTTATATAAATGATCTGGGGGTTCATGGTATATAATATGGCATATAATTTATATAAAATGATCTGGGGGTTTCATGGTATATAATGGCATATAATTTATATAAAATGATCTGGGGGTTCATTGGTATATAATGGCATATAATTTATATAAATGATCTGGGGGTTCATGGTATATAATATGGCATATAATTTATATAAAATGATCTGGGGGTTCATGGTATATAATATGGCATATAATTTATATAAAATGATCTGGGGGGTTCATTGGTATATAATGGCATATAATTTATATAAAAATGATCTGGGGGTTCATGGTATATAATGGCATATAATTTTATATAAATGATCTGGGGGTTCATGGTATATAATATGGCATATAATTTATATAAAAATGATCTGGGGGTTCATGGTATATAATATGGCATATAATTTATATAAAATGATCTGGGGGTTCATCATTCATGGTATATAATGGCATATAATTTATATAAATGATCTGGGGTTCATGGTATATAATATGGCATATAATTTATATAACATGATCTGGGTGTGTGCCTTTAAGGGGTTCGAAATTTAAGTGGGCCTTTAAATATTAGTGTTCAGCACAAAAACAGTGGAATGTGATTATACGGAAACAACCAGAAAGAATCCCAAAATCTAAATTTCGGCAATCAATCCATTTCTCAAAATTAAAATTTCTCCACCCAGAGCGCGGTAGCGCCAGTATGTTATATGTTCTGATAGAGTTGTGTGTGAACGCTCTTGTGTGGGTGCTGTTTGTCGAGACTACTATTCATTCTCTCTCTCTCTCTCTCTCTTCCCTCTCTCCTCTCTCTCTCTCTCTCTCCTCTCTCTCCTCTCTCTCTCTCTCTCTCTCTCTCTCTCTCTCCCTCTCTATCTCGGTATCTTCCTATATACTCACCACTCTAACATCATAACTACTGGCAAGCCTTCTTTCTTCTGTCTCTCTATACACTATCTACTATCACAACATTACCACAGGGAGCTACTGACAAGCCTTCTTTCTTCTGTCTCTCTATACACTATCTACTATCACAACATTACCACAGGGAGCTACTGGCAAGCCTTCTTTCTTCTGTCTCTCTGTACACTCTCTATTATCATAACATTACCACAGGGATCCTATACGCGAACCACTCTTGCAACACAACAACTGGCGCAGAGGTTTTAACATATAAACCAAAACATTTCGCGAAATGGATTAAACCCGGAAAATTTTACCCAACGGATCAGTGAGTGGAATGATCCCAATACCTGTTCCTTGTTGTATATCTATTGTGATTAAAAAAATTATCTATCTCTCTATGAAGAAAGTGTTAATGGGACATGCTGCCCAATATACGCCCTGTCACTACTCACGGCCATATTGGATCCACCAGGCCCGGTTCCGTGGTTTTAGTGCTACAGGTCAAAGTTCTGGAGTAGCATTTCCATATATGGAAGTTTGAAATTATTCATGAATATTCCATATATGAAATGCTACTCCAGAACTTTGACGTGCAACACTAAAACCACGAAACATGGGCTGGATGAATATATGAATCTATGAGCTGGGTAGATATGTCTAATTTTGGTTCGCAGCAAAACATCACAACTTTTGTACCCTGTTGTTACGTCGGGTACATAGGGTACAGATGGTTACTTCTGGTTACTTTACCTATTAGTTATTGTTACATTTGTTACTTTTTGTTTTCTTAGAAATCTCAAAGTACCTTGTTACATTGGTTACAAATTAGAAAACCAATGTAACAAGGTACTTTGATAATTAAAAATAAAAGTAACAAATGTAACATTAACTAATAGGTAAAGTAACAAGAAGTGACCATTTGTACCCATGGGCCTGAAAGTAGTTTAGGAAATATGTTTTCTAATCTGTAACCAATGTACCCGACGTAACAAAAGGGTACAAAAGTTGTGATGTTTTTCGGCGTACCAAAATTTGCCATATATGACAATACGGCCGCGACTTATAGTGATCTCGCTTATCTTAATAAATAATTTGAAAGCGTATGTAGATATATTGTATATGGTTCGATCTCATTGTCAGGTGACTCATGGCTTTTAGCTCCTATAATTAACAAAAGTTGCTGCATATATATAGGTTGGAAAAAATACATGTTTATTGTACGCAATAACCCCAAATAACACATTGCATCTACATGCCAATGTCAACAGCCATGACAAATTTCATAATAATCAGACCAATGGTACGGTCTGTAGCCCGTGCTGGTGGAAATTGTTGACTGACGAACGGACGTACACCCACACACGGACGACGGATACCAAACCCATGACAAGCGGGTGTCAGGCTTCTGTCGGTATTTATAGCGCGGGCCCGTAGAGTATGGCGTCCCGGAGTTGGGTTGTTTGAGAGTGCTTTGTCACAAACACATAATCGACTCACAAAAGTCGCCCAAATAACGTAATTTCGCGCTGGGACCCCCTGCTGTGAATATAATATGAAGGAACATTTAGTATCGGTAACAAAATTAAACTAATAAATATAATACTATAATAATATAATGTTCAATGTTATAATGTTTTCGGTCAGAAATTTAAACGTTCCCAGGTTTTGAACTGGTGGAATATGATCTCTACGGGTGTTACCAGAGTTAGCATGATCGTGACATGATATAAACCAAATCAATCAGAAACGAAAATTCAGCCTCATACTCAACAAAGATTCATTACTAGTAAATATAGGCGACTCGGCCCAAACCGAACTTAGGTAGCAGTATACGATCAGTTTGTGTGTGGGGGGGGGGGGGGGGGGGGGGGTCTGAAAAATAGAAATATAAGTACCCGTGTGCCATAACAGCCAGTGTAGCCTGTGTTAAATGTGTCATTTCTGGTTTGAAGGTTTAAATATTTTACAAAACTGGGAAAGTTTACAAACAAGACAGTCAATGACTGTGGAGACGCTCACCTACTGTAAAGACTGAGAAGAAAGGGACTTTGAAGACTAACACCGTCAGTACTTGTCAAAATAACTCAAGACAAGTACATGTAGTTCTAAACAGGGACATAGCTAGGGATTTGCTGATGCTTGAAATTTCTAAGTGCACACTACTGTCAAATATCCAACCCCCTTTTAAACAAGATAATCTTAACCATACCATAGTCCTAAGTTCACAAAATTCCTTTTGCACATCCCTCTTATGTTGAAATTTTATAACTGGAATGGGTGCTTCAAGCTCTCAAACTTTTGGGAATTTCCAACCTGACATCTCCCATAAAGTTAAAATTTGTGCCCCATTTTGATACAACAGTTTAACATGAAGTAGGCAAATATGGACTGTTGGTTTAAACACATACGGATTTTTGGTGTGAAAATCTAATCTACAACTAATGTTGTATCAGAAATGAAATTTTCAAGAGGAATCTATATATTATTATACCATTAGCATACAACATAGATACAGGTAGTATGGTGGGGGAGCCAAACCTCTTACCTCTGCCCCTATTTGAACAAACATGAATCCCCATCTATGAGATCTATTCATCTAGTAATTTTAAACAGTCGCTTTTAAGAGTTGAAGTAAATTGATTTTCCAAAAAATAACCCCATTGGAACAGATCTGAACATGCCGCCCAAGGACCCTGCATACCAAATATAAGCTAAATAGACTTGATGGTTCTTGAGAAGTAATAGTTGTTAGAATTACTATGGAAGGAGAAAGTTATGGCCCTGGCATCCCTCCTATTTGACCCGATGAACTTATTTGAACAAATCTGAATGTGAGTCGCCTACAGGTAGGGATTTCATATGGACCTCGAGAAGAAAACAATTGTTGATGGATGGATGAACAGACCAATGGATGGAAGGACACTCTGACAGACCGACAATTTCAATCCAACAACAGCAATATACCTCCATTGTTTGTCCATAATCAGGTATAATGAGTTCACATATATAAGTGGTTATTAAAAATAATAATATTGGAAGAGCCAAGCCTGAATTTAGTGTGTCTGAGGTCCCCAAAGGGTGAAAGTAGTGATGCTATTCTGTAAGGTGGGATAGCATCACCAAATTCACAAACTGGGAACCTAATTTTACTTAATCCTCAACTGCTATGGGAGACCTAGGGACAGATAGAAATTCTCCAGCTGAAGTTGGTGACGTATGCGCTCCCATTGGGGACCTCAATTATGCATTTTATCTTCTTCAAATTAGGGGATATAGAATCTGAACAGAAGGAAAAAAAGCAGCTAAAAATGTCAATTTGAGACTCTAGATGATGCCTAAGCAGAATGAGGTAATCAGAGGGTGTATTTGGTGATGCTAGGCTGTCGTGTGGGGTAGCATAATTAAATTCACCCTCTGGGAACCTCATTCTACAAATGCCAGATACACATGGAGAAAATGAATTTAATCTGATTTTAATGACCACTGAGTGGTTAATGTAAACAATGAGGGTGCTTCATTGACAACTCTATTAATCTCATTTAAATTATGAATGACATGAATACACACTCTCTGGGGATGGAGAGTACTATGGCCATAGCAGTTGTTATATATCCATCTGGCAATGTTTTATAAATATGTGTCCATCAGAGTACATGGATGGTTTGCTGTAGTGGGAATACAAGGATATTAAAGTAACTTACTGAACATTTCTGTACATCTGTCTGTTCATGCTTTCTCCCAAACCCCTGATTTCAACCAAATTTAGTGGAGTGACTAGATGTAGCTCCCACCCCCTTCCCGAAGATGTAATGTCATAAGTTCTTAAAAAAACTTATGATTTTTTTTTAATTTTATTTAATAAAAAAAAATTATTTATTCAAAATAAATATATAAATTTTTTTTTTGGTTAAATTGAGCAATAAGTTAAATCTAAAAAAAAAATAAAAAAAAATTCTTCAAATTTATGTCCATAGCCACACCCACATTTGACCCAGTTACCTCATTTGAACAAATCTGAACCCCAGTCACCCAAGGACCCTTCATACCAAATATGAACCAATTCGGCCCGACGACTTCAGGGAAGATGTCGTTTTAAGAATTACTATGGAAGGATTGAGTTATGGCCCTATTATTGAAACTGTTTGACCTGGTGACCTCGTTTGAACAAATATGATTGTGAGTCACCTAGGGAACATTCACACCAAATATGAACCCGATCGGTCTCATGGTTCGGGAGGAGAAGATGTTTTTTAAATTGTTGACGGACGTATGGACGGACGACGGACGAGGAGTGATGACTATAGCTCCACCGGAGACTTCGTCTCAGGTGAGCTAAAAAGTGAAAAATTTGGATACGCAACACGATTTTCGTATTCAATGGAGGCCAACTTTGTGTGTATGGTTATAGGAAAATGTCCCGATTTCTCTCCCCTGAATTATGTCATCTGCGCTTGCAAGCCATTTTTTTTCAAATTTATACGATAACTTTTTCTCTATTTCAAATATTTCTCAGCTCTAACATAGCCCTCTCAGATAGAAGAAGATTATTTACTGACACTCGCTCTGTCATGGTCTCTTTTAGGGTTGAAAATGGTCAATTTGAGTTAAAAAAATGGGTAAAGTTGAGCGTTTTGTGTTTGAAAACCAAGGGGCATAATTCAATGACAAGTTTTACATGGAAGCTAAAGTACAGACATGATTACACCTACAATTTATGTCGAAATTAAGACATGCTTGATGGTACCTGTGCCAAACATAATGGCTCAGCATAGATTTGAAGTACAGTACCCCCTCCCATGTTGGCCAAAATTGCTGGAAATCATGTATTGCTTATTCTGGATGGAGAAGTCGGCCCCGCTCGAAGTCGGCCCCATACGAAGACGGCCCCACGCGAAGTCGGCCCCGTTAATTAGAAGGGATTAAATCGGCTTAATTTTAATGAGATAGTGTTTATGTTGGCTAATTGTGAGGCCCCCAACTTAAATTTGGTTGAGTTAGTGTAGTGTTTGTGTAGGCTGATTGTGAAGTCCGCAGTGTTTTCTTAGTTATAATAACAAAATGATCTTCAGTGCTTACGGGCAGTCACTGACAGCGGCTCAGTTATAAAAATATGATAGTTGCCGTACACATGTATAACTTATAAGGCTAGCCCAGCTATCCGATCGATTTAAATACCAAAGACCACAAAATAGCTACCAATTTCAGACCCATCAGCTTACTTCAATGTTTGGGAAAACTTTTCGAACGAATCATCAGCACTAGAATACTAACCCATTTAGAGAAGTCTTATTAGTTTTCGCTCAGTTTTAAATTCCCGCTCCAATCGGTGCGCGATAAATAGTACTGTGCGAATTTAAAGGTACTCAACCCGTAAAGAGGGTCCCCATCTCAACAGATTCCAACAACAACAATCCGATCAGAGGGTCCTATATTACTATTTCTTTGGCTTTGGGGGTAAAAAATATTTGATTCGAGTCGAGGAACCCATCAAACAAAGCTCAGAGTTATTAGATATTGATTTTTCAAATTTGTTATGTTCTCGAGATGAGTACTAATAACTGCCGTAATCTGCTCTGGATGTGTACTCCAAATCTATTCAAACAGACAAGGATGAATAACTCTAAAATCAAGTGGTAATTTTAACGCAATTTTGACTGAGTTCTGGGCCAGATAGTATTCCCGATAATGAAAAATAATAGATTTCTAAAATCGATATCTAACAAATCTGAGCTTTGATGGGTGACTTCCTCGACTCGAATCAAATATTTTTGACCCCCGAAGCCATTGAAATAGTAATTGAGAGGAGTTTTATCGGGTTGAGTACCTTTAATATACGAGTAAACTTTAGGTATGTATAACAACGACAGTGATAGCGACGATGACGTTGTTCAAATTTGTTAATTGAATTTGTTATTATTATATTTGTCGTTATCATTATTATCAGTTTTCATATTTCATATCATAAAATAAATAAAGAATGATTAAAAAAAATGATTTTGAACAATGATTTTGTTATATATGGGGCCGACTTCTCTGGGGCCGATTTCGCGTGGGGCCGCCTTCGTATGGGGCCGACTTCGCGCGGGGCCGACTTCTCCTGTATTCTCTGTATGTTGTGGTCTGTGCATAGGGAACGTGGTTGGGGTCTCCGTTAATATGTATGTTGTGGTCTGTGTATAGGGAACGTGGCTATGGGGGTCTCCGTTAATATGTATGTTGTGGTCTGTGTATAGGGAACGTGGCTATGGGGGGGGGGGGGGGGGTCTCCGTTAATCTGTATGTTGTGGTCTGTGCATAGGGAACATGGCTATGGGGGTCTCCGTTAATCTGTACATAGGAAATGAATAGTTCTGATAGGGTGAATGAATATAATATCGTGGTTGCTTCTTATAAATTACAACTGTTAGTAATAACTATGATAAAATGTTGCACTGCCACTGAGGGATAGGGGTGAATGCATATAATATCGCTGTTGGTTCTTATAAAGTACAACTGCTAGTAATAACTATGATAAAATGTTGCACTGAGGGATAGGGGTGAATGCATATAATATCGTGGTTGGTTCTTATAAAGTACAACTGCTAGTAATAACTGTGATAAAATGTTGCACTGAGGGATAGGGGTGAATGCATATAATATCGTGGTTGGTTCTTATAAAGTACAACTGCTAGTAATAACTGTGATAAAATGTTGCACTGAGGGATAGGGGTGAATGCATATAATATCGCTGTTGGTTCTTATAAAGTACAACTGCTAGTAATAACTATGATAAAATGTTGCACTGAGGGATAGGGGTGAATGCATATAATATCGTGGTTGGTTCTTATAAAGTACAACTGCTAGTAATAACTATGATAAAATGTTGCACTGAGGGATAGGGGTGAATGCATATAATATCGTGGTTGGTTCTTATAAAGTACAACTGCTAGTAATAACTGTGATAAAATGTTGCACTGAGGGATAGGGGTGAATGCATATAATATCGTGGTTGGTTCTTATAAAGTACAACTGCTAGTAATAACTGTGATAAAATGTTGCACTGAGGGATAGGGGTGAATGCATATAATATCGAGGTTGGTTCTTATAAAGTACAACTGCTAGTAATAACTGTGATAAAATTGTTTAATTAGCAAAGATATAATATACAGTCAGCATATAACTTTACAAACTGTGAATTTTGAAAAACCCCAAATAACCACAAATGTTTATCATAATATTCACATGCCCATCATTAAATTGAGACTTTAACTACCCCATGGTTGGAGCTTCCTGAAATTTTGCGAAAATCCTGTGCCAATGCATTCTCTTATAATATGTGAGTCTCCCTATGGGGAATATAAGAGAATACATTGGCCAAACAACATTTACATTGACCTTGTAAGCCAGTGCAGAATACATTGACACATGATCTTCATATAAGATAATTTGTTCAGGAATAAACCACTTTATGGTACCTTTTTAGTTACTCAATCCGATTAAACACCCCCAAATTACTATTTCTTTGGCTTTGGGGGTAAAAAATATTTGATTCGAGTCGAGTAACCTACCCATCAATGCTCAAACCTACATATCAACGCTCAGAGTGATCAGATATCGATTTTTGAAGTTTGTTATTTCAATTGTTTGTGGCCCAGAAACACGCCATCAAACGGATGGTCTTGCACAAAATTGCGAATGAAGATGAATAACTCTAAAAACAAGTGGTAATACGGCCAAATTTCGTGAATTGTTCATTTTGCTTATATTTCTTTAATTTGTTTCAATGATATATTGTATATTATATGATCTTCTATTAAGGAGGAATTAAAGATATATAAGTGGTCAGTGTTTGGTTCACTTAAAAAGTTATTCATATTTGCAGTTATTTGTAGTCTTGAAATCGGGTTTTATAAAAAATATGTTGTTGTTGTAATTGTGCCCTGGAAGAGATATACCATCTTTAATTGACAGAAGCTTTTCTGACGGGTGTCCTCGATTCCTATCAATTATTTTATTCTCCAGAATCTGAACATCTAAAAATGAGCTAAAAATTAATTAATTTAATTTAATTAAATTAATTAAATATGTAGAATTCGAGCAGAAATGTGAAAAATATCTCCAATTTACCAGGAAATTGCCCGAAGTTTGAAAACATTGGGGGGGGGGGGGGGCTATGGCTATAGGGTATTATATAAGTGGGGAACTTACTTTTTTTAGGTGTTTAAATAAATAAATAAATTTGCTCAGCTATGAAGAAATAGATTATCATTAAATGCCAAAACGATGTTATGAGATTATACATGGATAGCTGACATCCACTGAGCACTTTGCCGAAAAGATTTTTGTGATAGGCTGAAGTTATTGCGATGCATGTGATTTATTATTACATTATGGATTATGCAGTCTGAATCGTTAATCTTTCTTCATGTGACGTCACAGTTTCAAACCTGAAAGGCTATCTCATTTGGCTTTTATCTACTCATTGTTTATACAGAAACGGTTGGACTATCAGAGCTGAAAATTGCACATATGAGTAATTTGACCCGATGAATCTTATTAGATAGGTCCCATTGACATTAGATTTCTTAAAAGGGCATTAATAATTAATAAAATAAAATAATTAGTTATATACACAATATTGTTGCAATCTGGTTGGTGAAATTTGAAACACATGGATAACTTGACCCTTACAGTGTCATGAGATAGATGCCGTCGACATCAGATGACTTAAAGGGACATATATGAACAATAAAGAGTGTTACAGATGGGTCTCCTGACCAGGGCAATGGCATGGGATGGGCGCATCTTCTGATGTTCCATCCATGAATAATTGCTGAACTGAGAACAAACATTAATTACTTACCTTTGACCTCCTTTTAAAGTGGGACTAATAGATTATATGATAATATAATGAGAGGCCGATCACGATCGGCAGATGTTTAACCCATACCTTGGCGACAGCGATGAGCTATTTTCATAAATCCTTACACCAATCTTTTCATGAGTACAAAACTTTCAACAATTCACACCTTACTATTAAGTTCACAAGAGGAATCACACTTATTGGGCACCTTGCTCACATAAACACAATGTTGACGCAGATGTGGCTTTGATTTCAACCTATTAGGTCGCTCCAACACAGATATGTCTTATTTGAGTGATAAAGCTAATTAAGCTCAATCCATAGTCGGAGAGAAGCACCATAGCCGCTAAATATAAAATAGTTAAGAAATTAAGTAGATAAACATCATAGCAACTCAATTTATCTGTTTATTACATTGGAACATGAGACATAACATATTGTGTTCTTTTTATTATCATTGCTATTTTTTTGTTTATTGTGTTTTGTGTCAGCTGCAAATTAAAAATTCATAGCAACCTATTAATATTTCACAACTTAAAAAACAATCAATACTTGAACAACTATATATACAAGTGAGGGATTTATAGACAAATATGATTGCTAATGATTGGATATAAAGGTTAATTTTCTACAAAGCTGATCGTTGGAAAGATACAATGTCTGTAAACGGTGGAAATATAATTAAAGTTATGGTTAATATTTTCAAAACCATTCAATCGATACCAAAATCTATACAGTTGAAGAATGTGTCATGATTATCACAGATGTGATTATTTATAGAGTGATCGTGCAAATTTTTGTTTAGCTATCTCATTGCGTCAACAAGATTGATGAAGGATGTTAATATTTTTAAGCAAATAACCAAATGACCCTCACTATGCAGGTTAGGGGTGTGTTATCATAAACTGTGCCAGAACTATAAACATAATCAATGGAAATATTTGAGTTATTAAATCGGATAGTAAGGGGTTAATCTTACCCAAACTAATGAACTGATAAACACAAAATAGTCAACAAAAAGCATGTCATTGAATTTAGAAACCCATACAATAAGTCAGTCTCAAGAATCCCAGCACCATTAATATTATCCTGCAGCCCGAATGCAATTGAGGGAATTTCAAAATAGGACATTTCCTCTAATGTTGAATATGCAATTGGTCATTTATTGAAACACTGACTGAGCCTGGCTCAAAGTGAAAGTGATAATTTAATATATGTCTATCGGATAATATGTGTCTATGGAATGGGTTAATTTTAATCCCAAATCCATACAAGTGAAAAGTGGATCACCATCAAACTGGACATAGAATAGGAGAATGATCAAATAAAAAACATCAGAAGACCAAATGATGTGTGGAGAGGGTTAATCATTTTCAATGACATATGATGGAACTAAGGAATGTGTGGATTAATTTTTTTCTAAGATAGGACAACAGTGTCTCTGTAAACAACAATTTCTCTAAACAGCCATGTCTGTAAAACATCCCTACAAATGAACAATGGACTAGTCCTATTTATTTTTTTAGAATATGTGTCTTATTGTACATTAACTAATGCCATGAACCTGTTTCAACGGGGGGATTAATTTCATATTGCATAGAAAACATAACTGGAATAAAGTCATCAATCACATTTTGACAGATGATAAACAGGTCTGCAAGCCACTAGTGGTTATCAGGTGTCCATAGTTATACATTGTCTTATTCCAATAAGACAGTCCTGTGTGGTGTCATATTCTCTTCAACTTGCACAATGCATGGCAAACAGGTAAGAATTATAAAGGGCCATAACTCTGTTCAAATATATCAAATCAAACCCATATTCGAACTTGATCTGTATTTAGGGGTCAGAAATTCATATACCAAATTTGGTGTCGATCAGATGAAAAATGTTTGAGTCATCCTGGCTTGGATGAATTCTATTTAAAAATAAGAGTGAAAAGGGTTAATTAAACAATACCAAAATCCATACAGATGAAGAACGTGCTAAGAAAGATCTAGGTAAGAAATATGAGGCAGATAAGAAGAAAATTGTTTGACTTAGATGCATCAGATAGCATTTGTGTGCAGGGTTAATTATTTTCTAAACCGATCAACCAATCGATACCAAAAACTACACAGGTGAGGGGTGTGTCATTATAAACCTACAAATCAAACATGAACACAATTGGACAAGAAATATTTAAGTTATGGTATCGGATAGAACATGACCATGTATGGATGGAAAGTGTTAATCATTTCTAAACCGATAAACCGATCGATACCAAAAACTATACAGGTGAGGGGTGTTTCATTGTAAACACACACATGAAATTTGAACACGATCCGATAAAAATTACTTGAGTAATTGAATCGGATAGCAAGTGTCTACGGCTAGTCGGACGGACGGACAGATGGACGGACGAACGACGGATGGTTGATCCGGACGTCAGCATTATGTGTACCATACATGGTATGGGTACACATAAAAAGCGTTTGTTATCATTCCAGAAGATATGTGGGAAAATTGGTGTCTGATTTTAAAATAACATTCTAACCCCTCTATCCTGATTCCATTTATGACCTGTATAAACACGACGCAAAACACCTCTGACTAATACTCTTCCTATCATACCATGATTTTACCACAAATTTCCCACATATCTTTTAGACTGATAAAAACGCTCTTTGTTGATAATATAATTTATTATCCCCCTTTTAAGTGATCGTTCCAGACAATTCAGACTGCATCATCCATAATGTAATATTCAATCGCATAAATTGCCATAACTTCAGTTACAGGCAGCCTATCATAAAACTCTTTTCGACAACGTACTCAGTGGATTGGCGGGCATCGATGAATGGCAACAAGCCATATTTCATCAAAAATCCTGAAATATTACCCATAATTCTGCCGTGGTTAAGGAGTCGATTATTTAGGGCATTACTGTACATTTATTAGCCAATCATGGCTCATGGATTTCATATTAAAAACAGCCAAGTTTAGATCTAACAATTCACACTTCAGACTTCTGTCGCTCAAAGCTATAGAGAGTAATATGGTTGATGCGGTTATAGATATTGTGTCAACACTTATTTACATAATTCATGGTCAATACTTAAAAGTTCAAACTTCGCATCTATAACCAGATCAGGCACATCCTGAAATAGGGTGTCTGTCATTTGCAGAATGAGGTCCCCAGAGGGTGAATTTAGTGATGCTAGCCCCGCATAGCGTCACCAAATTCACCCTCTGGGGACCTCATTCTGCTTATACCTCAGCAGACTGAGGTTCCCAGAGGGTGAATTTGGTGATGATAGCCCACTATGCGGGGTAGCATCACTAAATTCACCCTCTGGGGACCTCATTCTGCAAATGACAGCGACACTATTTCAAGGCTTGTCTATTATGGTTATATTTAATTATTACGTGCGATCAGACAGATTCGTAGGTTGGTGTCACCCTACTCCGTTTCACTCCATGACGTCACCAAAAACGACGTAAAACCTCGTGGCGTTCTGACATTTTTACTGTGCCGCGTTTTTGCTATGTTTATTTTATGTGTTGTTTTCGATTATTTGTTTGTCGCCGATATCGCCATTTGTCGGGATTCCCTGTTTCTATATTTAAAACTGGCATGCTAATTTTTATTATTGTTTATTACATTTTTGCGCACGTTGGCATCTCTCTGAGTGCATTCTAGTTATAGATGTATTTGATAATGTCGATTCCACCATTTCATTGTTTTTGTGGAAACTATGGGCTCGTGCATCCCAGAGCACAGCCAAATTGCACTTGTAGCAACATTAACCCTTTACCCAACAAACCGGACAAAACCGGCCAAATAAAGCTTCAACAGCCTAAAATATCTTCGGTCTGTCTCAATAGAACCATACAAATATGGATATCATTGGAACCGGCTCCTTGACAACATTGTGATAGTTACAGTTATGCCCTGTGCCAATGCATTCTCTTATATATGCGAGTCGACCATAGGTCGCCTCGCATATATAAGAGAATGCATTGGCCTAAAATAAATCTTTTTTTAACACTTTTTACCATTTTTTCTTACATTCTTTAACAATTTTATAATTTTTAATGTGTTAAGCCAATGCATTCTCTTATATATGCGAGGCGACCTATGGTCGACTCGCATATATAAGAGAATGCATTGGCACAGGGCCCTTCTGTTGGGTAAAGGGTTATAGCAAATTTTCAGTCTCCTGGTCTATCGATAAAATTAATTTTGCAACCGTTTGTTCGGGCTTATTTTACTTAAAAATGACACGAGGATGCCTTTCTAAATGACATTAAACATGAGCATTGAATCGCTTCTTCATAACAATATTTGGACCAATTTAATGATATTTGAGTTCCTTATCATCTGCCATCATGATTAATCATTCGCATGGAATCGATACATGTTATTTTGTCACATAAACAAAAATTGTACGATTTAGTATGGCACTGTTTTTGAATATTTTTTTTGAAATATGACGGGTTATGCCTCTTGTATCGAATTCACAAATTTACCTATTATAGTTGAATTCAAGGTGCGCCTCACCTGATAACTCAATGTACAAAGAATGTCAATTAATTAGATCAGTGAATTCACTAAACTCAATGTACAAAGAATGTCAATTAATTAGATCAGTGAATTCACTAAACTCAATGTACAAAAAATGTCAATTAATTAGATCAGTGAATTCACTAAACTCAATGTACAAAAAATGCCAATTAATTAGATCAGTGAATTCACTATTCCATTTAATTATCAGCAAACATCTAGCCACCTGATAACTCAATGTACAAAGATTGCCAATTTCTTAGATCAGTGAATTCACTATTCCATTTAATTATCAGCAAACATCTAGCCATTCGCGTGGAAATATATGGTATATAGAAGCCAGATGTCCGAAGTTGTTGGATCTAAACTTGGATAAAAACAAAATAACCTTTTCCAAATATGAGAATTCAAAATATTGTTCAAGGCTTAAGCGATGAAAAACAACAAATTATTAACCCTTTGATGACGGGAGCTGCGCTGGTGCAGCGTTAAAGACCCGGTGCTAGTGCATTCTCCCATAGGGAGCCTCACATATATAAGAATGCGCTGGCTAACAAGGTCAATTTAAATATTGTTAGGCCAACGCAATCTCTTATATATGCGAGGTGACATATGGTCGACTCACATATATAAGAGAATGCATTGACACAGGGTTTTCGCAAAATTTCAGGAAGCTCCAGTCATGAAAGGGTTAAAGTAACAACAATTTAACAGACTTTGAGGTGACATACTAACATAATAGACGAGAGTTGAGTTATCTCCCTCATTTCATGTGCAATATTCACGTTGGCCGAAAATATCATCTCAGTACTTTTATCCTGTTGAGATGTAACACATGGTAACCAGTCTCAGTCAACTTCAGTCACGTTATATTATAGTGGGTCTGATCACCTGTTATAGAGTTTCTATTTTATGAATGGGGGTAATGCACTGTCATCAGTGAGTCACATATTCAGAATATAAATTTACGATTGCATCACCCCCTTTCTTTGAAAAAAATGCTAAAGTCTATTTATAGTAACTTTATTTGCACAAAGTTTCCCTTGGTTTGGCATTTTTCAACTGGTACCTGAAAGTTTCCAACTATTGGCAAAATTCCAAGTAGAATCCCAAATTTTGTCAATTTCAGCCTAAAAATGTTTACTACAGTGTTCTATGTTCTAATCTGGTCATAAAAACAATTAATTCAACCCTGAACTATTGGTTGTGAAATTAACAATTATACAACTATGAGCACAAAATTAATCTCAACCTGTTTTCGATCTGAAAAATATCTGATACGTTAATTGGATGAGGCATGTAACAAATTGTTTTACAAATTTTGGAGATAAAATTGACAGCTCCTATCTAGATGCCACCCCAAAGATTCATATGAATTTTGCATTCTGGACTCCTCGACCCATGACCTCTGGGGCGAAGCTCTCTGGTGCAATTAGTAGTCATTTTTCGCGGATGATTATATACAGATCTGGAAGAAATATGTCACTGCTCTATATCCGACGATCAGCATAACATAGTCCGTTTACGCGTGGTGTTATTTGACGAGTTACTCGATCCAATGTTTATGTATGGCTCATGTTCTTTGATCACCAAATATCCGGAAACATGTGTCAACCATCCGATTTTAATGCAATTGATAGCACCGATTTACGGTGTATGTTATGACCCGACAACGGCAAATCTGCCTGACATTGTGTCACCTCGCAACAATTTTGCTATTAGACATGTCTACAGAAGTCAATTTAGGTCATGCGGTAATTTCATATAGATATTTTTTGGACTATTCTATATCTGTGTTGTAAGAAAACACTTTTATGTTGTTCAATTCGAAGTTAAATGTAAATGTTTTCGTACCCACGAACCGACGGAATACAACTAAATTCAAATTGGCGCACCTGTACTTGACCCAGGCACCGACCTAAAAATAATGTGAAATAGTTCGAACCAATCATGTCGTCATATTAAAGCCGAGTCTGAAACGGTGATGGAATCAGATGAGGGATGTGGCCTGTAAAGTATGCCGAAGGATTTAGTCATGCAAAGAGTAAAATCCATTTTCCTATTACTCAATAAGGGCCATAACTCCTGAAAAAATAAATGGACGAAACCCGCTGTTTGTAAATACTCTTTTTCCCCCATGTTGGTTCATCAAAATTCCGAAGATCATTAAAATCTGACTGAAGATGACCAAGATATAGAGCTTCAAAGTTTGTACTGGACTCACGGACGGATGGAGCCCATTTCTATATGCTCCACCAAACTTCGTTTGTGGGGAGTAATAAAGAACATTAACTCCTTCTACACATATGAAAATCAAGTTAATGTGATCAACCTGACCTTAAAGATATGGTAAGCGTTGGCGGTGGGTATTGCTGTTAAAATAGTCACATCCATTAAAACTGCCATAAACAGAAAGAATATTAAAATATAGACAGACCTTGTTCGTTTACCAATCATGAATATTGTGTATATACTATATTATTGTCAAGTTTGTAAGCTTTGTTACAAAAACAAAAGCTAAAAAGGTTACAGAATCTTACTTTTGTTTACATAACACAGCATACGAACTTGACACCAACATACTTTTTATGCGATATTTATGATTGGTAGAACAAAACATTTTAACATGTCTATATTTTAACATGTCTATATTTTAACATTCTTTCTGTTTATGGTACATGTAGTTTTAATTGGTGTGACTATTTTGACAGCATATCCACCATGAAGGCCATCCGTGCCTTTGAGTGCCAGGTCCGATTTTTGTATCAACCCATATACCCTGTGCCAATGCATTCTCTTATATATGCGAGTCGACCATAGGTCGCCTCGCATATATAAGAGAATGCATTGGCATTCAATTTTTCGTCATTTGTTATTATTTTTTACAATTTAAAAAACAAAAATCTTATATTCTTTAACAGACTTATTTTGTAGGTTTAGTGCCAGGGAATCTTACGTTTTTCATGGGCATCAAAATTATTACTATGCATACTTGGTGATAGTTTTGAGTTATAACATGCCCCTAAGGTTTTATCCAGTTTGTTTTTAAATTCGCTATAGCATGCTTAAGCATACCCAAACAAAATTCAACCCAAAAAAATTCTAAAACAAATAAAAAAAATTTAATTTTTTTTAGGGTCGATTTTACAGACCGTAAATTAGGGCCGATGAGATTGGCCCCTGGCACTGAAAGGGTTAAGCAGAGGAATCGTTGATGAGGAAATTAAGAAATTTGGTGGCCAATCACCTCCATGTAATAAGAGCTTAAATCTAGACCCAGTCGTGTCAAGATAGTTCTTCGTCGTTTGCTTTCTTGGAACAACAACCTTTTTTCTGCACACCGTTGGACTGCCGTAGATTAATAGAATTCTGTCTGTTATCACCATAGGTATCCAAAGTGTCACTTGGCAGCCTCTTTGCTAAACATGGAAGAGAGAGAATGCAATATAGTGAGGATAGCATCAACCCTTGACAAGCCTGAGTTTAGTGTGCCTGTCATTTGCAGAATGAGGTCCCCAGAGGGTACTTAGTGATGCTATCCCGCATAGCGGGCTAGCACCACTAAATTCACCCTCTGGGGACCTCATTCTGCTTATGCCTTGTCTCCTCTGGAAGGTTTATTTATTATCAAATTTCTATAGAAACTTCTTCACATAGATTCTATATCTTTTTTAGTTTAGTTTCTCTATTTCCCCAAATTGGCAGACGGCACATTGCATAATCGAGGTTCCCAATGGGTGTACATCACAATATTCACCATTTGGGAACTTCAAACTGAGTTTATGTCTCCCATAGCAGATGAGGCCATGCAGAATGAGGTCCCCAGCGGGTGAATTTGGTGATGCTAGCTCACTATGTGGGATAGCGTCACTAAATTCAGCCCCTGGGGGACCTCATTCTACAAATGACAGACACACTAAACTAAGGCTTGAGCCTTGAAATAGTGTAAATGTGCTAAAAATTTTAAAGTATGTAAATCACCACTAAGAAGAAATGGGGAAAATACATATTTTCATTGCCTCTGCGACAAAATTTTGCAGATAAGACTTATTTTTATTCAATCTTAATTAAAGCCACATGGCGGTTTGCGCTCCAAAATACACAAAATAATATTCGCTTTTGAAATTTTCCCGGTATCAAAATAGGTAGATAAATACCCAAACTACCTTTCTACGACCAATATATGTCCCATAAAGGCGCATTCAAGTCATGAAATTTACAACAAAATCGTACTGTTTGGGTACCGAACATTTTTTCCAACCTGCCATTTTGGATGATGCAATTAACCACTGACAACAACCGAGGATTTCCGGGTGTATTCGTAAATAAGCTTCCCCAGCGTCTTATAATTTCCGGTACGCGATAAAGGGGTTTCAATTTGATCGTATGTGTCCCTGTGAGAAAAATGGTCTCTGTTGACAAGAATTTAATGGTAGGACGGTCATCCTGAATATATCCGATGCGTGGCGATGGTGCGATTGGGGGAGGGGGTTCAGAAAGGAACATAATATTACTTATACATGTATAATAAGTAATTATGTTGAGATGCATTTGTATTTAAATTTCAATCCAACATCATTATCGTAGTAAATTGCATGATTTGCACTATATGCTGAATATATTTCTTATAGAATATAGGAATGGGTCGCCAAGTATTAGATCATGTCATGATTTATACTCTGGCCACCGTAGAGATCATATTCAACCAGTTAAAAATATGGGAACGTTTTAATGTTCTGACGGAGAACTTTATAGCATTGAAAAAATAACTCAGTGACTATATATATTTATTTATTACTTGTTCCTTCATAATATATTTCACAATAGGGGGTGAGACACTCCAGATTGCATGATTTGTCTGTGACTTTTGTGAGTCGACCAGGGTTGTCAAAGTACCGACGGTACCACAAATTTCGGTACCGGTTCCGTACTGATGTTCAGTACCGCAAATCGCATCGGTATCGGTACTCATTGAGTGGTCTTTTACACTCCAAATTACTTTGGTTTCGTGGTTTCCATCATCAATTATTCGTTAAGTTCGAGGTTTAGTCAAACAATGAAAATAAAAATCGCAACGAGATTTACAATTAAGTTGTTGTCTGCAGCAGTTTTCGGCAAGTCGCAAAGGGAGGATTTTTAAAAAGACGGAATACAGAGTGGAACGAATGTAGACATGCATGTTTGACTACTGGGCCGGCTAACATTGAGGCTTGTATCATATTGTATGGATACATGGTAGTGACGGTCACACAGTGTCACGGACTCAGTGACTCACGGTACTCCATATTATTTGTGTGGTAATTAATTATAGAACTCACTAATCGGCCATAAATTCATAATGCCGCCCTATTACTCGCATGTTGTAACTTGTAAATTTGTAATTTCATAAATGATGTCACCCAAATTATGTCTACAGCGGCCAGTTTTCCTAAAAGTTCCGGTAAACTTTCCCTTTTAGTTTGGATAAATGGGCGTCAATGGCATCTGCTTAAATTTTGGAGTCGAACCTTGACCACTTGTCTGAACTTCCGAATCCACTGATATTTTGTGTTTTGTCGACAAATGTTTTTTCATTCCTGTTGTACTTCCCTTCGATTACAGTATTGCATTCAGCGCATCTGGCTTTCTGCGAGTCATTTTCGTGTGGGATAAAATAATCCCGGACGTGACGAGATTTCCAGGACGCCATCGTAATTCGTAAAAGGTAAAACACAACTTGACAGAGTAACAGACTCCTAGCTCTCAAATGATGCCTCGAAGCGGTACATCAGAACACTGCAGACTTGCATCTGGCCGAATCAAAGAAATACAATCATCACAAGCTCACACACAATGTTGCATTCTGTCAATTTCGTGACAAGTTGTCATAGACTCATAGTGCGGCACACTGTGCCTTTTTAATCAACCCTTTACATTCGTTAATAGGTATATTAATAGAAATCAACAATCAGTACCGGGAACCGTCGGTACTCGACGTCAGAACCGGTACAGATTTAATTCCTGATTACCGCCGGTTCCGGTACCGGTACCAGTACCTATTGACAACCCTGGAGTCGACCTCGACTCAACAAAGTGACATATTTCATGCAAAATCGAGCTGGGATCTTCTTGAACCACGTACACAGTGAATACACTATATTAAGGATATTAACTAAGAATATATTAGCTGCACTGGTTTTTTTAAATGTTTATAAACTTCCCTATCTGAACATGAAAAATTTCACATTACTTGAACTGGAATAGAATTATCTCTATGGGCGTAGCCAGGGTAGAGATTCATGATATGACCTAGCTAAGTATATATGCATATAGTTTTTCACAATTTACGTAGATCCGTCCATTGCATGTTTATATGTTGAAATCAACTGTAGACAAGATAGACAGGGAGAGTGTGTACACACGCACGTAGCATTGGAACTGTGTTAATTATCTACTTGGATTAACTGTTTTGCATATATTCACACGGAAAAATTAGATATCATATGAAAGTAGAAGATGTGAGCTTTGTGTTCCGCACTGCTGTATAATTTGAAAGTTGTGTCGTGGGAACAATTAATGTAGACACATTTTGAGGAAAAATAATTTAAAACAAATCTAATCCTATTCTACTACTGAAACCGATGGTGAAGACACTGTTTTTGGTGTTATTTTTCATGTCTATTTTCAATACTATTCCAATATCAAATGGGGTAACAGGTGTGATATGGCCATGTTGGGACAGACATTCTACATAATTATATGGTTTACGACTAAGCATTGTTGTGTATATTTCATTTTATTACTAACTTGGAGATAGTTGGTGCACATAAAGCCACCTATCACATAAAATCAGCATTTTTTCAATACCAATTATTGTCATCATGGATGCCATTTTGAAAAGAACATTTTGCTCTAAGCGGATTTATCAGATTTTGGATATGTTATAGAGGATATGATTATTATTCCTCTTCAAAATGGAATAAAAACCAACTTAGTCCAAATATTTTCTAGGTCAAAACTTTTATCGACAAGACTATTTTGTCTTTTCAGCATTTACCCCTGACCTGGAGGTCTTACATGTTTGTCCTTTTCCCACATTTCGTCTTGTGACTCAGAGGCAGGAGGTTTTAATTAAACTGATGGTGAAGTAAAATAAACGAATTTTGAGTGATCCAAGCAACCTATATGTACTGGTTGTGTCTATAGATGTCTATATAGACTCTAAACTCCACACGGATGCCAGTATGTCACCAGGGAAGTGACAGTTTTCAATATCGTTCCTTTTTATTAGAGGCAGAAACATATTTTCCCAATTTTCATTTCGGTCCTAAATTAGTGTTTCTCTGGCTTCGGGGGTTAACAAAATATTAGACTTGAGTCGAGGACCCACCAAAGCTCAGAGTTATCAGATATCGATTTTGATATATTTTATTTTTCAACACCTGGGTAGGTACTCAATCCGATCAGACGCTCCTAAATTACTATTTCTTTGGTTTCGGGGTAAATATATATTTGACTCGAGCTCAGAGTGATCAGATATCGATTGTTGAAGTTTGTTATTTCTCGAGATGTGTAATAATATGTGGCCAGAAACACGTGGTCAAACGGAGGGTCTCGGACAAAATTGCGGATGAAGATGGATAACTCTAAAGTCAAGTGGTAATACGGTAATTTCTTTTGATACTTTAGTGATAATACGGCCATATTTTGTTGAACAAAATGTTGATAAACATCAAGTTTTGGGAAACTTCATACTATAGTTGACAGTGATTAGCATTATGTTGTTGCAATACATCGATTCTGATAACTAAAGCATATTTTGAAGAAATGTTGTTGCTGTTGTATCTTGATGGTATGGGGACCATCTGATCGGATTGAGTACCTTTAAAAAGAACTACGGAATTTAACTAACTGCAGTTCATCGACACACTCAACTGAAAATTATTGCCTACAAAATTGTGATTAGAGTATATTTGAGAAAAATCAACGTGTTCCAAGGATCAATGTAAATGACTAAAATTCATGTTGACAATGTGTATCAAACTGGAAAACCGTTCTATCGTTACATCATTGTCAACAGAGGTTATTATTCTCGCATGGACAAATAAAATCCAACCGAAACACATTATCGCAAACCGAAAATGATAGAGACGCTGGGGAAACTTGGAAAATATTACACAAACATGGCAGTATCGAGAATGCACTTATTACTGAAAACACACGAGCGCTGCCCGCATCACTCGGAAGATCGACTGATTAGAAAAATTTAACCGGAACAGCGAAACGATATCAAATTTACGCAAAAATATAACTAACAAAATGCGTTTTTTAGCGCTATATCAACGAATTAGCTCGGGAATAGTTTGCATATGCATGTTTTGAGACCCCTTTTCTCGAATTACGTATACATAAATTTTAGGGTTCGAATGAGCCATGTCCATTTAACCCTTTACCCAACAGAAGGGCCCTGTGCCAATGCATTCTCTTATATATGCGAGTCGACCATAGGTCGCCTCGCATATATAAGAGAATGCATTGGCTTAACACATTAAAAATTATAAAATTGTTAAAGAATGTAAGAAAAAATGGGAAAAAGTGTTAAAAAAGATTTTTTTTAAGGCCAATGCATTCTCTTATATATGCGAGGTGACCTATGGTTGACTCACATATATAAGAGAATGCATTGGCACAGGGCATAACTGTAACTATCACAATGTGGTCAAGGAGCCGGTTCCAATGATATCCACATTTGTATGGTTCTATTGAGACAGACCCAAGATATTTTAGGCTGTTGAAGCTTTATTTGGCCGGTTTTGGCCGGTTTGTTGGGTAAAGGGTTAAAGTTCAATATCAGCAGGTAGCCGTTATATATCTCTTTCTTCAGTCTATATCATGATGTTAACCAACTCACATGTGGTTTGAATTATGAGCATCCTAACATTTGAGGCGTTGGCAGCATTACACTGATGTACCACATTATTTTATGGTACAATTCAGAATATTTAGAATTGTACGAAAACAATGTTAATGACTTAATGTATCAATGGGACCAATCAGGACGAACCATGTATGCAGGTTTAGGCAAGGTCGTATTACAAAGAGTCGTAAACTCACCTATTTCAGTGAACAGCTGTTGTATATTTGTAGCAGTGAGAGCACTTGTTTCTGTGAATATCGCACCTATCCCTTCTGCATATTCTCGAGCATCTGAAATTTTCTTAGGTTTTATTACCCGTACAAATTTCTTAAACTGAAAATCTGTGCAAGACATTTTTTTGAAATTGTTACGATACCTTCTTTTCTATTTAAAATATTTCTCAGCTCTAACATAGCCCTATCAGGTGGAAGAAGCTTATTTACTGACAATCGATCTGTTTTTGTGTTGAAAATCGTAAATTTGAGTCAAATGAAAGTGTCCATGACACTCTAGCTCAACTTTTGCGAAGAAGATAAATTTTGTGATGAGCAATGAATGGGATGATGAATTGAATTTTGAAATCCAAGATGGTCGCTGGCAGCCATGTTTTTTTGTCGATTGGCCCCAAAATGACTCGTTCCCATCTACATGTTAATGTCAACATCCATGACAAATTTTATGATTATCGGACCTGTAGCCCGTGTCAAAGGGTTTAGTCATGCAAAGAGTAAAATCAAAGATGGCTGCTGGCAGCCATGTTTTATGGCTAAATGACCCAAAAATATCTCGTTCCCATTCACATGTCAAAATGAACATCCACGACAACTTTCATGATGATCAGATGTTTACTCCGGCCTGTAGCCCGTGCTAATGGATTGAATTTTGAAATCCAAGATGGCCACTGGCAGCCATGTTTTTTTGCCTAATGACCCCAAAATGACTCGTTTCCCATCTACTAGTACTTGTCAATGTCAACAGCCATGATACATTTCATAATGATTCGACCAAAGTTACGATTTTTAGCCCATGCCAAAGGATTTAGTCATGAAAGAGTAAAATCCAAGATGGCTGCTGGTTGGGCATGTTTTTTGGCCGAATGACCCCAAAACGACTCGTTGCCATATACATGTCAATACTAAAATCCATGACAAATTTCAGATGATCAGACAAACAGTACAGCCTGAGCCCGGGATAATGGATTGAATTTTGAAATCCAAGATGACCACTGGCGGCCATGTTTATTTGCCGAAAGACCCCAAAATGACTTGTTCCATCTACATTTCAATGTCAACAGCCATGACAAATTTCATAATGATCCGACCAAAGGTATGACCTGCAGCCCATGCTAATGGAAATTGTTGACAGACGTCTCCACTCACACGCACACATGGACAACGGATACCAAGCCATGGCACTAGCTCAAACTTTACAAGTAAAGTTGAGCTAAAAATGGGTAATATTAAGTGTTTTGTGTGTGCAAACCAAGGGGCATAACTCTTGACAACTTGTATGAAGAAGCTAAAGTACAGACAATTGATAACATCTAACATTTCAGTCAAAAATAAAACATGCTTGATGGGACCTATGCCAAAGTAGGGATCTGCGAATCGGGGATTTCGCATCGAATCGAATCTCGATATCGAATCTCCTTCCTGATATCGACATAGAATCGAATCTCGAATCGAATCAGCTAGTGAGTGATAGACATATATTGTTCACCCGTGTGTATTTCGGTGTCTCATGATATAAAAAATAGCAAAATTCACTAGATACTACATTGTGTATATAACAATGTTAATCTCCTTAAACATCAGTTGGAACTTGTGTTTTTTTTTAAATCATGACATATATAGCGCTTGAGATATGTCACATTGAATTTCTATCTAGCTATGTGATGGCGAAAATGATACAAGAAGTGACAGTAAGACACTTAACCCTTTGAGTGCCAGGTCGATTTTTGTATCAACCCATATACCCTGTGCCAATGCATTCTCTTATATATGCGAGTCAACCATAGGTCGCCTCGCATATATAAGAGAATGCATTGGCCTAACAAATTTTGTTTTGTTTTTTTTTACAATTTTTTACAATTTTAATAATTTATTCTTATATTCTTTAACAGACTTATTTTGTAGGTTTAGGGCCGATGAGATCGGCCCCTGGCACTCAAAGGGTTAAAGACAGTTCAATCAATGTATCACAAACCCCATGGAATGGAAGTCATTCATAATACAGATTTGACACACTTGGACATTGCTACACCGTTACAGCTATATAATTGTTGTAGTCCGATATCAATGGTAGTTATCTGTTAAACTGTTCACCCCACAATAGATCAAACACCTACTAGTACCACATCACATATTCAAAGTAGTTGTCTTACAAGTGTTAAATTATATTGAATGTTTCTGCAACGCACTTGGATTTCCCCGGAAACAGAAACTGAAAGTAGGAAATTGATAAGAACTCTGCCCCCAGTGTCGCAGATAACTGGTCGCACATGATGACATCCATTTAAGAACGTAAATTATAGTCCGATTGTTCTAAGGTTTCTATTCAATCCAATCTATGTTTTTGTCGCTCATAACGGTGGCTGACATTGAAATTTATTCATATAATCTGAATTGGATATCTGAAGTTCCAAACATAAGGTATACATTTGAGTTCCACATCTAGAAATCACGCACCGTGTGGACAATTTACATAGTGTCCATACAGACTACAAATATATGTGGCGATTGATCACCATCATGGGTTGCGATCGAAGCACATAATTTGCATAATGCCTGTCTATTCTGAACGGCATACATTCAAAATTACCTACTAGTATGTTGGCTAACTTATCAACCTTGTGCTTCAATTTTTGTAAGTTCAGGTCATTTGGCATGTGTTATCTAGACGTAAAAAACGAGACTATGCCAAAGTAACACCGATTCGAAAATATCCGAATTAGCGGACCGATTCGGTGTCGATCTCGAATCGGGTGCCCGACATCGAATCGAATATTTGCAGGTCCCTATGCCAAAGATAATGTCTCAGCATAGACTTGAAGTACAGAACCCTCTTCCAGGTTGGTCAAAATTGCTGGAAATTGTGTCTTGCTACCTAAGGCATGAAGACGGCAAGATGCGTCCGTTATCTCGTGTCCGTTAACACATGGAATGGAGATATTCTATTTTCGATGCAACACAAGGTGCAATGCATATACCTTATATGGCATGCATCATGACATTTCTTGTTGATAAAAGATGGCGGCTGTCTTCAAAAGCGAAGCAAAATCAACTTGTGTTTTTGTCGATAAACTGTAAGTTATTGTGATTTGATAGGTTTGATATTATCATAGAATTAATTTATTACAGTTAGATTTGTTTGCAATATTGAATTTATTCCAATATCAAACTAATTAGCTGGAATTATTTATCGTTATAACAGGGGGGGGGGTGAAAACAAAAATTCCGGCACGTATGCCGGGGTGGGTGGGTGGTCAAAGCCACCAACAAGCAATTTTTTCCGCAGCTAAAAAAAAAATTCCTGCTTGTTTTTTTACTGTTTTTGCAATGAGCTTGGCTTAAAACACCTTAAATTTAGAGAAATAATGTAATTCTAACTGCTAAACTAACTGCAGGCAGTTATCGTGTTGTATTTTGTTGAAAATTTTGAAATCCAAGATGGCCGCTGGTAGCCATGTTTTTTTGGCCGAATGACCCCAAAATGAATCGTTCCTATTTACATGTAAATGTTAACATCCATGACAAATAGTATGCACAGAAATTCATACACAGCTGTTTACAGTGAATTTTCCCCCGCAAATCTCTGTTTTAGTGTTAAAAGGGGGGTGGGTGTCCAAAAATGGTCGGAAAAAACTGTCGAAAACGGAAAAAAATTTGGCGGTGGGGGTAGGTGGGTACAAAAAATGATCGAAAGGGAAAAAATGCCATACGTGCCTGAAATTTTTTTCCGACCCCCCCCCCCTGGTTATAATGCAACAAACGGCTTAACACAGACACCGGACCATGTCAACACTATGCTCAGACCAAAGCAACAGATTCGTCTGAATGCTACCTAATGAGAGCTGCGCTGGTGCAGCATTAAAGACCCTATTCCAGGGCATTCTCTTATATAGGGAGCCTCTCATATATAAGAGAATGCACTGGCTTACAAGGTCAAGATAAATATTGTTAGGCCAATTTATTTTCTTATATATGCGAGTCTCCCATAGGGAGCCTCACATATGGCTGACCTTTGCGGTGGACCTCTCAAAGGTCAGTGAGAATGTGACAAATTTGAGGCTGACCTTTGTGGTTGACCTCTCAAAGGTCAGTGAGAATGTGACAAATTTTAGGCTGACCTTTGTGGTTGACCTCTCGAAGGTCAGTGAGATCACTTTTGTTTCCAGCTATGGCCATAACCAGATCTGTGGAAGCATTCTTCTTTAATTCCTTCACCCAATCCTTCACAGCTTTATACGTGGACTGTAAAATAAATTATTATCATTAATAATGCTCAAAGCAGCAGATTACTACGATTCGGGCGACTGGTTAGATAGGGATTGGCGAAGCATTCTTCTTTTATTTCTTCACCCGATCCTTCACAGCTTTATAAGTGGACTGAAAAATAAATTATTATTATTAATAATGCTCAAAGCGGCATATTACTACGAATTCCTTCACAGCTTTATATGTGGACTGTATAATAATGCAGAAAGGGTCAGGCTACTATGACTGGTTGGTCATTGTCGCATGATATAGTGCAAAAAGACACCCAGGATCTCTCAAATGTGCAAAAAGACACCCGGGATCTCTCAAATGTGCAAAAAGATACCCAGGATCTCAAAGTATCGTTCGTCTGCCACAGTTAAATTCAACATGGGTGGAATACCCATTCAAATTCTTTTGGAAATCACAAACAAATAATTATTGTAAACATTTTTTATGAGATTTTGAGATCCTGGGTGTCTTTTTGCATGAAACCATGTGACAAGAACCTATTCAGCATTACTACAAATCGGGCGGCTGGTTGGATTAGGACAAGGACCATTCTCTTGTGCAAAATATGTTTATTCAAATGTCCAAATTTCTACTTCATAGAAATAAAACACATTTTAATAACAGATTTTCATCTGAAAATTGATATAATTACTTAGTGAATGAAAATTGCTATCTGGCTGTCATCTGTCATGTCACTCTCATGTCTGTTTATTTGCACGCACTCAATGTCTCTGGTTCCTGGTCTAAAACTCAGAAAACATTGTAACCTGACCCCTCCAGCGTTAACACAGTAACACGACCCTACATCGTTAACTTAATACAATATTTTGATATTATAAATTATAGTATTTTCTTATTAGCACATCAACTTGAGATTATGCCATTGATATATTAGTTATTATATTGACAACGGGGGTGACAGGAAGACAGCCAATCCTGGTTATGCCACTCCCACACAATAATTACACTTGATTTTTGATATATTATTGTTGATTTGTTGTATTGTGTGAATAAAACATCTACATCTACATAGTAACCTGACCCATCCAGGTTTAGATTCACTTATGGTTTGTAAGCTTTGAAATTTTGTGTCTGACATTTGCAGAATTAGGTCCCCAGAGGGTGACTTGAGTGATGCTATCCCACACAGCGGGTTAGCATAACCAAATTCACCCGCTGGGGACCTCATTCTGCTTTGGCATCATCTGCTATGGGAGACCTAGACTCAGATTTAAGTTCCAAGATGGTGATGTGTACCCATTGGGCACCTTGATTGTGCAATGTGTCATGTCCAATTTGGGAATATTGATACAATAAACTAAAAAACATAATTTGATATGATAAGTTAATTTTATAATTCCAGAGAATAAGATGATGCTTAAGCAGAATGAGGCCCCCAGATGGTGAATTTAGTGATGCTAGCCTGCTGTGCGGAGTAGCGTCACTAAATTCGCCCTTTTTGGACCTCATTCTGCAAATGTCCGGCACTATATTCTCAGGCCTGATGCGGGATAGCGTCACTAAATTCAACCTCTGGGGACCTCATTCTGCAAATGACAGACACACTATTTCCAGGATTTTTACTGAATCCACATGTACAAAGAAAATAATACTGGTAATTCACTCTAAATATAGGGGACATTTCATGCTAACACCTGTAACAAGCACAATAGGAACTTACATCTCGTGTAACATCATAGACAATGAGAACTTACATCTCGTGTAACATCATAGACAATAAGAACTTACATCTCGTGTAACATCATAGACAATGATAGCTGCCGCTGCACCTCTATAATACATCGGAGCCAAGGCTCGATACTGAAATTCAGAAAGAAGATATTCAATAAGCTATTGATAACCCCAGTGCTAGAGAAAAGCTATTCATCTAAAGAACAAACCCATCCTAATATATGCACCTTGATGTACGGTACCTAAAACTTTTGCAAGAAGGAAAATATTCAGCAACAGTGGGGGGGGGGGGGGACACCTTTAACCCCACTGTGGATCACAAGGATACATGTTAATCCACAGTGATCTTTAGTGGGGTGGATTAATCAACAGAAAATCCTGTAGACTTACAGTAATGCCCTAAGTAATCGACTCCTTAAACACAGCAGAATTATGGGTAACTTTTCAGGATTTAGTCGGAAATATGGCTTGTTGCCATTCATCGGAAAGCTATCAGGGAGAGCTTTCCGATGAATGGCAACAAGCCATATTTCCGACTAAATCCTGAAAAGTTATCCATAATTCTGCTGTGTTTAAGGGTCGATTACTTAGGGAATTACTGTACCAGCCCTAGAATCACTGAGAATTGGCACAAAATACAGACAACTACTTAGAATATTCTACGCCATGTCAATTTATTGTATAACAGTATTATTAAACTAAATATTGATAATAATCTTGTCTTGAATTGTTCAAACTTTTAATGACCATGAAAATGACAATTGTTGGAAATTTTAGACCTTTCTGTATGCAATGCGATATGGTCGAATATATATGAGGGTTGGATATAACTGCTACCATCAAGTTGATTACATCATAGTGCTAGCTTATCTTCACCATTTTGCTTATCAAACACTCTTTACATGCTGTAGACAACCTCATTCTCGGTTATCCCTGACAACTCATTAACCCTTTACCCAACAAAACCGCCAAAACCGCCCATATAAAGCTTCAACAGCCTAAAATATCTTGGGTCTGTCTCAATAAAACCATACAAATATGGATATCATTGGAACCGGCTCATTGACCACATTGTGATAGTTACAGTTATGCCCTGTGCCAATGCATTCTCTTATATATGCGAGTCGACCATAGGTCGCCTCGCATATATAAGAGAATGCATTGGCCTAAACAAAATCTTTTTTTTAACCATTTTTTCTTGCATTCTTTAACAATTTTATAATTTTTAATGTGTTAAGCCAATGCATTCTCTTATATATGCGAGGCGACCTATGGTCGACTCGCATATATAAGAGAATGCATTGGCACAGGGCCCTTCTGTTGGGTAAAGGGTTAAAGGGAAATATATTATGTACTCATTGTGCATGCAGTCCTCAAAATTGGCCTTGGCAATAAGCATTGCCATGGCAACATGTGCTTATAGCACACACTTTACATACTGTAGACAACCTCATTCTCTGTTATGTAGTCCCTGATAAATCATTAATCTGAACAAGATTATGGACTCATTATTGTGTAAGATATATTTAATAAGTTTATGACTAAATTCTAGCTCCTAGTCATAATTATAATCATAACTCTACGATTTTTGTCCACATACATGTAGATCATAGCCGCCAGCTCATTTTAGACATATCATTAATGTATGGGAGGCCAAATTCACATTTAATAATGAATTGCGCTTAAGCGCAATTGATTGCGCTTAAGCGCAAATAATTGCACTTAAGCGCAATGAATTGCGCTTAAGCGCAAATACCACATATTGTGCTTAAGCACAAATAGGGCATTTACGCTTAAGCGTAATTAATTACGCTTAAGCGTAATTAATTACGCTTAAGCGCAATTAATTGCGCTTAAGCATAATTGTGACTACTATCTAACCTACCCATAAACTATTAGCATGACCTGGTGTATCACCTAGCAACACAAGATGAGCATTGGGCTAATTTTGACCTGTACTCAACAGTCAACTGTGAGTATGTGTTCAACAAGGAGAATCCCTAATTACATATTATCATCATCCCTCTATCCAAAGAATTGATGTCGCCTTCCCGGAACTCTAGTAATGTTTTGTATGATGTTTTTAATGTATTTTTGCACAGATTTTAGCCTTTACTGTGGTAATATCCTATACATGCATGCGGTGTCACTGTATGAGGGCTTTCTTACCTCATACAGTAATGCTCTAATTAATCAACTTATTAACCACAGCAGAATTATGGGTAACGTTTCAGGATTTAGTCGGAAATATGGCTTGTTGCCATTCATCGAAAAGCTCTTGAGAGCTTTCCAATGAATGGCAACAAGCCATATTTCCGACTAAATCCTGAAAAGTTATCCATAATTCTGCTGTGGTTAAGGAGTCGATTAATTAGAGCATTACTGTATGGTTTACTTATTGACTTAAATCAGGGGGAAAAAACCCTATTTTCATATTATCAGCATCCCTGTCCAAAAAATGGTGTGTAATCACTGAAGCTTTGGTGTCTCAGTCCTGGAGCTCTAGTTTTTCTTATTAAATCAGCATCTCTTGCACAAATCTATAGTATTTGCATGATCATATGTGGTGTCACCGAGGGCTTGCTTCCCTCATTTGGTGTGCCTGTATACTCGAAAATTTAAGAAAATCAATGTCGCCCCGACTAATACAGAAAGTAATGCTATTGCAAGTAGCCCCAACTAATATATACCGAAGATAATATAATGCTATCACGAGTGTCGCTCCAACTAAAACAGAAGGTGATACTATTGCGAGTCAGCCATTTTGATAAAGAAGTTGGGCTAGCTCCCTACCCAATCAAACCAATGAAACCAAGAGGTGACATGTCAATAGGAGTTAATGCTAAGTTATGGAGAAACCTATTTATTCACCAGGGGTGTTTTGTTACATATAACCATGAATTGCGCTTAAGCGCAATTGATTGCACTTAAGCGTAATTATTTGCGCTTAAGCGCAATTGATTGCGCTTAAGCACAATTAATTATTAAATGTGAATTTGGCCTCCCATATTAATGTTATGTAAAGCAATACATAGATAGGTATATGAGTTTAATCAGTCTGATAATACACATGTAATGTATACAATGTAGCAGAGGTGATGCTCTATAGATATAGATACTCGAGTCTCGAGATGGAACTGAGTAAGCATACTTTGTTAGTGAATCGTGGTGTTTTATATACTATTTGGGGTGCATATTAAATGAGGTACTTTGGTAATACACCTCAGGATTGGCTCTTCTGTTATGGTAGTGTCCCACAACCATATTTGGAGGTGGTGCTTCATTGTATGATAATCGGTGCTTGCGGTTGGGCGTGATGTCCTTGGAGGGCCGAGCGTCTGTTATTCAGGTCTATGTTCCATGTATTAGTTGATATGGTTATTGTTATTTGTCCTTGAATCAAGCGCTATGAATCTAGTGGGGGTTCTAGTAGATGTATAGGTAATTACATGACATTAACAGTTCATACAATATTAGGGAGAGGAGGGTATTCTAAGTGATTTAGCACTTGTCCTCCAATCCCTTTTGTCATAAACTAATTTTGTTTAAACAAAACAAAAAATCTCAAAGATTCAACCTAGAAAATTCAATACTTCATATTTATCTTAATAAAAAACATATTCTGTGAAATACTATGCTACGCTTGTCAAATGAGTACATCTTGAAATAGTGTGTCTGACATTTATTCTAGCATCCCTATATTCATCTTCTTGGGGGGGCCTCAGAATTCCAAATACTTCCCAGACCTAAGCAGAATTTGGTCACCATAGGGTGAATTTGGTGATGCTAGCCCACTGTGTGGGATAGCATCACTAAATACACCCTCTGGAGACCTCACTCTGCAAATGACAGACACACTATTTGCAGGCTTGTAAATGGAACTTTCACCAAGCCTGCAAATAGCGTGTCTGTAATTTGCAGAATGAGGTCCCAGAGGGTGAATTTAGTGACGCTATCCCGCATAGCGGGCTAGCATCACTAAATTCACCCTCTGGGGACCTCATTCTGCTTAGGCCTCATCTTCTGGGAAGTATCTATGGTATCAAATTAACATTGTTTTTAGTTACGTTTTCCCATCTGGGAAGTTTCTATATCCCCTAATTCGCAGAAGATAAAATCCATAATCGAGGCGCCCAATGGGTGAACATCACCAACTTCAACTGGGGAACTTTAATCTGATCCTAGGTCTGCCATAGCAGTTGAGGGCCTTAGCAGAATGAGGTCCCCAGATGGTGAATTTAGTGATGCTAGCCCGCTATGCGGGATAGAGTCACTAAATTCACCCTCTGGGGGACCTCATCCTGCAAATGACAGACACACTATTTCCAGGCTTGTAACTATCACTCACTCTTTCCTGCCCTGCTGTATCCCAAATCTGGAACTTGAAGACCGTCTGCCCGACTGTCACCGTCTTCGTCATAAAAGATGCTCTGAAAGATTCATTAATTCCATTATATTAAAGGTACTCAATCCGATAAAACTCCTCTCAATTACTATTTAAATGGCTTTGGGGGTCAAAAATATTTGATTCGAGTCGAGAAAGCCACCCATCAAAGCTCAGATTTTTTAGATATCGATTTTAGAAATCTATTATTTTTCATTATCGGGAATACATTCTGTCCCAGAACACAGTCAAAATTGCGTTATTATTACCACTTGATTTTAGCGTTATCCATCCTTGTCTGTTTGAATAGTGTTTTGGTGTACACATCTCGAGCAGATTACGAAATTGAAGGCAATTATTAGTACTCATCTCGAGAAAATAACAAATTTCAAAAATCAATATCTAATAACTCTGAACTTGTTTGATGGGTTCCTCGACTCGAATCAAATATGTTTTACCCCAAAAGCCAAAGAAATAGTAATATAGGACCCTCTGATCGGATTGTTGTTGTTGGAATCTGTTGAGATGGGGACCCTCTGATTGGATTGAGTACCTTTAAAGATGATCTGTCCGATTCGACACCAAATTAGTCAATATTTCTTAAAGACATATTATGTACTTGTTCTGGTGCGTTAAACTGCTCCGTTAGTATCCAGGTGCTATGTCAACTGAAGGAATGTAGCATTCTACTAACATTGCAGAAAATCTGAAGCAAATTGACCGTTCCACTCCATAGAAAACATCGTCTGAACTACGCTCAATTGTAAATATTTACTACTCGATTCGGGACGCATCTATCGGCGATAAACTAACGAAAACGATTTCGCCTTCGAGAGTCACTGCATTTAATTAATATATAAGAATGACGGTGTGTGTTGTCAATTTGGATATAATATTTGTAAAAATTACTACTTTGAACAAGGTTATTCTCCAATTATATTTGATGATCACCCTACCGGAGAGTTTCACATCACTTTAACCCAATCATGACAGAAGCTGCGCTGGTGCAGCATTAAAGATCCTGTGCCAGTGCATTCTCTTCTATATGTGAGTCTTCCATAGGGAGCCTGGCATATATAAGAGAATACACTGGCTTACAAGGTCAAGGTAAATATTGCTAGTTAGGCTAATGTATTCTCTTATATATGCGAGGTTCACTATGGGAGACTCGCATATATAAGTGAATGTACTGGCACAGGGTTTACAGACGGACGCATGTAATCCAGTATATCAACAAAAGAATCGACTAAAAGTCATTCTTGTTCATCCCCAGTGGTTAGAGGGTTCGTAGAGTCTCTTCCTGATTTTTCTCCCAGACCCTGGACTAATTTCAACCAAATTTGGTGTGGTGATTTGAGGTACCCCAGTGGATGTTATAATGAAAAATAAAAAATGAAAAAAAAATCATATTTTCTATGGTTTTTTTTATTATTTGAAAAAGATTTTCATTGTTTTCTTTTTTTGTTTAATTAAGCAAGTACTTCAATCTAAAAAAATGTTTTTTATAAGAGTTATGTACCTGGCTCCGCCCCTATTTAACCCAGTGACACCATTAGAACAAATCTGAATCCCAGTCATCCAAGGACCCTCCATACCATATATAAGATAAATAGCTCTGATAATTCTTGAGAAGTTGTTTTAAGAACTGTTATGGAGGGAAAGAGTTACGGCCCTGGCTTCGCAACTATTTGACCCAGTAACCTCATTTTAAAAAATCTGAATGTGAGTCACCTAGGGAACATCCACACCAAAGATGAATCCATTCGTTCCTGTGGTTCCAGAGAAGAAGATGTTTTAAGAATTGTTGACGGACGAACGGATGGATGGACGGAAGAGGAGTGATGACATAAGCTCCACCGGTGACTTTGCCTCAGTTGAGCTAACAAAAACCAATCGCTCGCATGCTTTTCTAAATGATTTGGCCTGAGAATTGAAAATGGACTTTGCATTACCTTAATTTCTGTCAAAACAGGAGGATAATATGACATACCTTGTAACATTATAAAAGGATTCCAATATTTAACTCACCCAATGGTCATCTCATGGTTTGGTTTGAATGTATCCATCACAAATCGCATGACAATACTGGACTTTCCAACACCCATGTCCTGAGAAAAAAAATCAGAATCAACAGATTTATCAAATGTTTTCCTCCTCCTAGAAAGTATCATATAAATTCTAGAGTATAAAATGGTGAACATGATTTGAAGACACCTGCCCGGAAAACGCTTCTATCATATACTACTGATTTGATTTCTATTTTTCTGGGATAATAAATACACCCTTCTAGGAGAGTTTTACAGGTTATTTATAGAACAGAAATTTTTGACGGTCTTGCAGAAATGTTCAGAGCATACCTGGAGCGTATCAAGAGAGAGAACTCTATCTTGTTAGCACCCTCAATCATGGAAATTGTTTTTATTGACAAATAAAATACACAATCTTCAGTTTTATCTGTATTTTATTCACAAACAAGATCATTGCTAGGGCATGGCAAAATACGCCCATTAGCCATTTTTAATTGTATTACCGCCAATTAAAATAACAATTTGAGCTTACAAAGAATATCTGATATACCCCTAATTTCAATGCAAAAGGCGGCCAAATTCTAAGTAAAATAAAAGGCCGCTCAGCCACAGTGTCCCCCGAACCGGTGGCTTCATTTGGAGCGGAGGCTTTGTAGAAGTATACTGTATGGATAAGACACCTGTGCATTGTCTCATAACTGACATGCATACAAATAACCAAATCTTTAAAAAAAACTCTTAAAGTCAAAATATATGGTAACCTCAATTTGGCATAAAATGAAGAAATTTACAAGAAATTTTTTATTTTCTAAGTCGAAAAGCCCATTGTTTGCATATAAAAATTGGCATGGCGGAACACAAAATCGAATTTGATCTGTCTTTTGTGCTAGTAAACCTACATATACCAAATTTAATTTCATTCAGTACACATTTACTAAAGTTATCATCCGGAAACCTCAAATTGGCAAAAATTCTAAGTAAAAAAGGGACATAACTCTGGTGAAAATTGGCGGGCGGAACCCGAATTCGAACTTGACCTGTGTTTTGGGAGAAAGACACATACCAAATTTGGTTTAAATCTGATTAACTCTACTAAAGTTATCATCCGGACACCAACTTTTGGGGTTTTATATGTCGGGTCGGCGGACAAAAAAAGGGCCATAACTCTCGCAAAAATTATCGGATTAAACCGAAATTCGAACTTGAGATGTATTTTGATATAAGTAATCCACACAAAAAACGGGTTTTGCATATAAACAATCCAAAATCAAGTTATCATCCGGAAACCAAAAAACAGAAGAAAAACTGAATTTTCTATGTCGAAAAAGGGGCATAACTCTGCAAAAAATGGCCGGGCAGAACCCAAGTTCGAACTTGACCTGTGTTTTGCTGGGAGAAAGTAATATACCAAATTCGGTTTGAATCCGATTAACTCTACTAAAGTTATCATCTGGAAACCAACTTTCAGGGGTTTTCTAAGTAAAAAAAGGGCCATAATTCATGCAAAAATGGGCGGAGCAAACCCATATTCGAACTTGACCTTTATTTTGGTCTGATAAACTCACCTATGAAATTTGCTTTTGATCTAATAACCGAAACTAAAGTTATCATCCGGAAACCATTTCCGGACGCACGCACTCACGGACGGACGGACACCGGCTATTTTAATAGTCCCCCGAATTATTTTTTTCGGGGGACAAAAAAGGGCTGTAACTCATGTAAAAATAATTGGACGGAAACCAATATTCAAACTTGGCCTGTAATTTTAGCTCGGAAATACACATACCAACTTTGCTTCAGAACAAATAATCCAAACTGGAGTTATCGGTCAGAACAGAATCGCTACCATATTGGATCCTGCACAGTTCCCCGCATTCAGTGCTACAGGTCAAAGTTCTGGAGTAGCATTCCATATATGGAGCTTTTGAATATTCATGAATTCATGAATATGGAATTTATGAATATTCTAAACTCCATATATGGAATGTTACTCCAGAACATTTACCTGTAGCACTTAAACCGTGGAATGGATGGATCCAATATGGTAGCGACTCAATGATCTCGCTTACAGTGATGGCCAAATAATAGTGATGTGTGGAATTTTTCAGGGAAATAAATAAAATAGTGATGTTTTGATTTTTTCGTTATTGCTCATCTAGTTTGTCGGGCCAAATTTTACCATTTAGATGGCTTCATATAGCTAGTATACAGCACATAACGGAGCCAAAATGGTTTTAAACAGTAAATTAATAACATTTGATTAACAAATTCAATCTTAACCGGTGAATTAATTCCAGGAATTCCCAAATGTCTGAGGGCACTTGTGAGAGAAATATCCACCAACCCACAGATTTATTTAATTACAAGAGAAAATACTCATCAAAACTGTCAAAAGCTTCCGGGAACAGTAAAATTTATGGAAATGCAATTTAATAATGCTACATTCTTATCATAAACAGGTAGTCATACTCACAACAATCCCCATGGGCACCCAAATTAAAATGGTATGCCTGAACAACTCTATCAATAAATGGTAGCGACCGATTGATACCTCTGTCATAGGAAGATTTCATTCGTGCACAAAAAGTAGGGGTTTAAATTCATTGCTGAGCGATAATGCATGTGTTGCACTGTGCCATGTGTGAATGATCACAATACATCGCACAATGAAAGAACGTCTTTAAATCTTGTGGACTAAACATATTTTGGCAATTGAGTCAAAGTTGGCTTCAAGTGAAAATTAATAAAAGTAGGGTCCCGAATAAGGAGCATACTAGTATGGGGGAATTTTTGTTTAAAAATGAATAAGCGTACGGTATGCTTATTTGGGTCATGAGACTAACTTGTAAGATAGGAGGATGAAATGACACATTATTCGAAGTCGAACCCTTTGATGCCCTGTGTCATATGCGTAAACACGGGCATGAAATTCTTGCAGTAACATGATCGAATCGACTGTTCAAGCTGAATTTTTATCATAATTGCCTTGGTGTCAATGCTCCCTTTTGCCTCAAAATAAATAATCGTGATGAGTCTTAACAATCGTGATTACCTGCCAATTATACTAGAAATTAATATAAATCATGAAGTTACGATTATTAGGCAGATGAGAGTATATGCGAGTCTCCCATAGGGAGCCTTGCATTCGCATATGTAAGAGAATACATTGGCCTAACAATATTTACCTTGACCGTGTAAGCCAGTGCATTCTCATATATGCGATATATAAGAGAATGCACTAGCACAGGGTCTTTAATGCTGCACCAGCGCTCATCATGAAAGGGTTAAATAATATCATGAGTACTGAGACATCCTTAATTTCTGTCCCGTATAAGAGGTCAGAATGAGAAAATATTTCCCTCCCCCTGGGAGATCACATCACTGCATACCGGTATATCCCCAACATTTTGACTCATGAGCTAAAATAAGAAATTTCTCTCACAATATTGATATGCACCATATGCCTATTTGCTTATTTGGACACCGAGAGTGGGCTAATAAAAATGTCAGACATTGCTCGATTAGAAATAAAGAACAGGGAATTGTCAATGTCGTGTTCAAATAATGCCTTTAACAGTTTAACTTAAGAAGGGTAATTTGAAAATATTTGAATTGATCGAAATTAAACTGGCGCTGAAGTGGCTGAATTGGTCATTGTCACATGATTTTGTGCAAATAGACACCCAGGATCTCCTAAACATGCAAAAAGACACCCAGGATCTCCCAAATGTGCAAACAGACACCCAGCATTCCAAAGTCAATTCAAAGATACAGAACTGCGGTGCAAGTCAAACTCAAAGCGAACCAAATTTCTATTCTGTATCTGTATGTGTACGTCCCAGTGACCAGTTTGGCTTTTATGGGATGGTGGAGAGAGCGCATCTATTTTTCTCTCCTAGTGAGCGCCGCTTTGAATGTTTCGATGTCTGTGGCGTTGACCGTGTCATCATCAAGTTTATTCCAGTCCAAGATGGTGTGCGGGAATAAGGAATACTTGAACTGGTCTGAGTTTGTCTGGATTGGTTGAAACAATTTTTTTGTTGTTGGTCTCAGACTGTTCCACGATGTTGGTATAAACACAGACGACATATCTAAAATCATCTTTTTTGATGAGATATCAATTGTGCTGGATGAATTTTTTGCACATTTAGAATTTTGGAGATCCTGGGTGTTTTTTTCAAGTTTTTGCATGTTTGAGAGATCTGGGTGCATTTTTGCGTTTTAACATGCGACAATGAACAATTCAGCCGAACTGGTAGTCCAAAATTGACTACATATATATTATCCCATAGATTTTCGACTACCAAACTGGCAGTTGGATTTTCTGGTCACTATGAATACCGAACACAACCAAACATAACCGAATACAACCGAAAACAAGTTAAAATAAGGGTTAAAAGACGGAAATATAAGAACTAAACTATGTAGGGGTGGGTGCGTATATATAAGCTAGTGATATGTGAAGTTTGATGCAATTTGGCCGATTAAAAGTTACGTTAATGAAAGTTTTATGTTATTTCACGCCGAGTCAGAGTTCGGCGTGATGGTGGCTAACTCTATGAATACCGAACACAAGTCCAAATAAGGCGTATATAAGGGAAATATATGAAATAAAGTATATAATGATATGTGTGTATATGTAAGTTAGTGATATGTGAAGTTTGATGCAATTTGGCCGATTATAAGTTTAGTTATTGATAGGTTTATGTACAATATTAGCTGTCGGCACGTAAACCAGAGTTCGGCAAGATGGCGGCTAACTCTATGAATACCGAACACAAGTTCAAATAAGGCGTATATAAGGGAAATATATGAAATAAAGTTTATAACGATGTGTATTTATATGTAAGTTAGTGATATGTGAAGTTTGATGCAATTTGGCCGATTAAAAGATTAGTTATTTGTAGTTTTATGTACAATATTAGCTGTCGGCACGTATAAACCAGAGTTCGGCGAAATGGCGGCTAACTATATGAATACCGAACACAAGTTCAAATAAGGCGTATAAAAGGGAAATATATAAAATAAAGTTTTAATGATTTGTATGTATATGTAAGTTACTGGTATGTGAAGTCGGCACGCAAGCGAGAGTTTGGCGAGGATTTCTATGAATACCGAACACAAGTCGAAATAATAAGATGATTAAGACATCAGCGATATAGGTGATAATTAATTTCCCCTAACATATGGCACTGCGCAGTAGAGCCTTTGTTGCTGATTAATTACCGATGTGCGATCGCGGATTACTCTGGCTTATTGAAAAGATTTCAGGGATGTTTTGACAGTGATATTCAAGCAAGGTTTCACAGGTTTCATAAACCAAAATGGTTGAATAAACAATATTGTGTTCGGCACCGATGACGAGATTGCTCTTGTGAATGCAATATCGACATGTTTTCCCGGGAGCACACACACATTGTGTACTCGCCATCTAAAGGAAAACCTCATGAGAAATCTGAGTAAAAAAGGGAGCCAAGAAACGGTAAGTAAACTAGTAGGTAAGATAGGCCTCCTCACAATAGATAGTAAGTTGATTTACGAGGAGGTCGAGGGCTGACATCATGACGAAAAATAAAAGTAAATATATTGAGTCTTTCATGCTCAGATTAAGGTCCAAAGTCTTCGAGGCTCATTACAAAATAATGTAATTCCCAAACTTTGGACCAATAATAATTGTGAGAGTTTAAACCATATTATCAAATTGGAAAATGAGTGGAAAACGTTGCGACTGACCGACTTAACAGACAATTTATCAGACATAGTTGACGATCAATTACGGGACATTAGAGGTGCTTTACATGCATGGCTGTGGAAATTTTCAATTAGCGAATCAGGCAATATCATTAAAAATAAGCAATAGTACATGGGTAAATATGACAGCAGACCAACGTGACCGACGACTAATGACGTATGTTTATGCATGATACTGCTAAACTGCAAACATCAACGGACGGACGTCTGACTATTCCGAAAACAGCGGCTATTGCCAAAAAACCGGGACAAGTAAAACGAATAAAATCTTGCAAAACAAAATCAGTTGGCAATAAACGTCAAAGGGGCGCTTGAGAGTTGTTTAGGAATGAATGCTTTAATGCGGAGAAACAAATTAATGAGTAACATGCAATAACACATATACAATATTTTATATAGAATATGTACACGATGGAAATATAAAAATATATATAAGTTATATAAGTATATATATATGAATATTGGTATGCATTTAGGTAATTTTTTACAGAATATCATTATTTTCTTTTTTGTAGCATATCATTTATCTAACATGCATATGTTAAAAAAAAAGTCCCAAAGGGCAATGTCACACACTCCCCTTCAATGGGGTAATTGTGCCAAATCGGCCAAATTGCATCAAACTTCACGTATCACTAGCTTACATATAAATACACTATAAATCTTTATAAACTTTATTTCATATATTTCCCTAAAATACCCCTTATTTGAACTTGTGTTCGGTATTCAGCCGCCATCTTGCCGAACTCTGGTTTACGGGTATACAGACATTTCCTCTCCGGACATTTCCCCACTTTCAAAAGCGGACATTTCCCCACCCGGACATTTCCCCACCGGACATTTCCCCACCCGGACATTTACCCACCGGACATTTCCCCACCCTGCTAATAAAATGCGGACATCAAAGAGTTTTTTCACTTATCAGTGAAGCCTGGTCAGTGAGGCCATCTCAAGCGATGTCAACTCAGCTGATGTAATGTTTTGACAGACATGAAAGCGTGTTTTGACAAACATGAAAGAGTGTTTTTAGGATAGTTTGGGACATCAACGCAGTTGAAACAATGTTGTGACAATTATGATCACAGTGTGAATTCTAGTGAGTGAACTCTAGACAGCTATATAACCTTAGCAAAGTTATCATGGAATCATATCTTCAATCATGGAACTTATTAAGAAGAATCGTGGTGGTGATAAATTGTGTTTCGAAGGCCATGCATACACCAAAAAGAAAGTCAACAAATCGTCTATCAGATGGGAGTGTTCGCAGCGAAAAACTCTCTCATGCAAGGGGTGTGTCACAACTGATGACGAGGTAAGTCTCAATTTCCTTGATGTTAATTCATTTTCTGAAGAACAGATATAAAGAGCGTTCTTAGTTATTTATCCAATAATATGTGTGCAAATTTCTATGATGAACATTTAATTTGATATTTTTCTGAAGAACAGATAATTTCTATAATGAACATTTAATTTGATATTTTTTCTGAAGAACAGACATAAAGAGCGTTCTTAGTTAATTACCGGTATCCAATAATATGTGTGCAAATTTCTAAAATGAACATTTAATTTGATATTTTTTCTGAAGAACAGATATAAAGAGCGTTCTTAGTTATACTTATATATATATACTTTATTTCATATATTTCCCTTATATACACCTTATTTGGACTTGTGTTCGGTATGCATAGAGTTAGCCGCCATCACACCAGACTCTGACTCGGCATGAAATTACATAAAACTTTCATTAATGTAACTTTTAATCGGCCAAATTGCATCAAACTTCACATATCACTAGCTTATATATACACACACATCATTATAAACTTTATTTCATATATTTCCCTTATATACGCCTTATTTGGACTTGTGTTCGGTATTCATAGAGTTAGCCGCCATCACTGACTCGGCGTGAAATTACATAAAACTTTCATTAACGTAACTTTTAATCGGCCAAATTGCATCAAACTTCACATATCACTAGCTTACATATACACACACATCATTATAAACTTTTTTTAACCCTTATTTTAACTTGTTTTCAGTTGTGTTCAGTTATGTTGGATCGGTATTCATCAGGTCAGGGAGAACCCAAAATCGATGTACTAAACCTCGATTTGTGTTAAAACCTCGATCGAGGTTCTACGAGATCATGTGACCACTGGTCAAAATATATACACCAATGATATAAGGGGAAACACTCTAGACCAAATATGATACTAATGGAAGTAATATAGTGTGGAGTATTTCATCTTACATTATGGTAGTGAGTCCATGTAACTGATCACATGATCACAAAGAACCTCGATCGAGGTTTTTAATACAAATCGAGGTTTAGTACATCGATTTTGGGTTCTCCCTGACCTGTTCATAGTGTCCCGGATTTTCGAATTGAATCTTCTAAGGCCCCGGCGTAGTTTATTTTCAATATTATTATTGGAATTTGTTCATTTCATACTATAACTAGCTATGATGAGCGTTTATTTTGTCGATAGTAGTAGAAATTAGAATCGCCGCCCAAATATTGAAAGAACAACCGAAACTTACACCCAACAAACACAGTTTCACTTCACGCATCGGCATTGTCTCGATTTATGTAGAAATGTTCATTATTTCGTAGTCACTTCAACGCACAAAACGAGAATATTAACAATAAAAGTATATTTGAATCAGTGTCATTGCGAAGTTTGTTATATTTGTTCTAAAAATTCCAAAACAAAGTCTCTTCCGCATTGATAAACATTCTCCATATTGACCTAAGTCACATGACAGTCACGTGACACATATAAGGACTACAAAGGAAAACAAGAAGCTCCAGGGATGACGTCCGTCTAAATCGTTACGATATCTTAAAGGTACACATTCCTTTTCGGTGGTCCCCGTGACATCAGATTTCAACAACAACAACAACATTTCTTCAAAAGATGTTTTACTATCAGGATCGATTAATTGCCAAAAGCTAATGCGAGCCACTGTCAATCCTACAGTATTATTTTTTTTTCCAAAACGTGTTATACATGTATATCAACATTTTGTTCGACGCAATTTGGTATCGAGAGTAGGCCTACAGGTATCTGGAGAAGTCGGCCCCGCGCGAAGTCGGCCCCATACGAAGACGGCCCCGCGCGAAGTCGGCCCCAGAGAAGTCGGCCCCATTAATTAGAAGAGATTAAATCGGCTTAATTTTATTGATATAGTGTTTATTTAGGCAAATTATGAGGTCCCCAACTTAATTTGATTGAGTTAGTGTCGTGTTTGTGTAGGCTAATTGTGAAGTCCGCAGTGTTTTCTTAGTTGTAATAACAAAATGAACTTCACTTATGGACAGTCACTGACAGCGGCTAGCTCAGTTATAAAAACAATGATGGTTGCCGACAGACAATGAAAGAAAACGCTAAGTACTGTTGATTGCTGCTTAGCGAACGAAGCCATTAGCTCATTATTCTCATTTCGGATTTATAGACGTATATAAGGTTAGCCCAGCTATCCGATTTTCAAGTCAGAAATCAACTACTCACCACGAAAAAGACAAAGTCCATCCTACAACTAGACGCAACAGACATACCCATATAACCTCGACAGCACATGACGACTCCACCACGCTTCCGCCGCTTTGCCTCCAACCACAGTAACCACGACAGCCACAAGATCGATCCCCATCGAAAAATCAAGAAAGGGTGAAGGGACTTGCACACTGCAGTCCGACCACCCTACCCGGCCTTCGGCCGGAAACGACTCAACAACCGATTTTCATACATTCCTCAATTCAGCACAATGCCTGTAGTCCAAGTCTTCTTGTACTAAAACCAGCTAAGATATTGGGATGGCGATGCTGGTGTTTAGTCCAAGACCACCCTATATGCTCGCTTATGACACGGCTTAAGCGTTAGTGACCCGCTCAAATAAAACCACAATTATATGAAATAAAATATAACAATTACGACAATAAACGGATATTTTCCGCAGAAGACATGCTATTTTATCTGAAACCCACATCAGTTGTGAATTTAAAACGGTAATTTAATGCGAAAAGAGACATTTACCTCAATGTTTACAATTTTTTTAAAGTATGCGAACTCGGTTGACCTCGCGAACTGTGTTCGGCATTTTCCGTTGAAAATATTCCGTAGATTTTGGACAACAACGCAAATTACGATGAATTCTCCATTGTAATCGTAATTATGTGTGTCAATAAATAAAATAATAAATAGATTAATTAAACATTGGAGATATAAATGTAATACACTAAATAAATGAACCTTAAGTTTGAAAAGTCCCACTAAAACGGAAGAACTATATTTCGAAACTGTGTGATTCGGTTCTCCGATTATTTTATCAACACAGATGTCAAAATGCACATCACACGCATGGCAAGTCAGACACAAGAGTTCTAATTTGCTCCAATTTTGACAAGTTGCTTGCGATAATTGTCAACAAAACTACCGTTCTGATCCTCCATTATGTCATTAAGTTTTTAGTGCGGGAATTGTTCTGAAAGCACATAGAAAACTGGACTTTCGGGCGATCGGTTTTCGCCATTTTTGTTCGGAAAACCCGCGCTATATATAGAAACGGAAAGTAGAATTATCCGGTACGTATAAAAGCCGAACACAACCGAACACAACCGAACATAACCGAACACAAGTCCAAATAATGGGAAATGTAACGAATAAAGTTGATAGGCATGTGTATTCATGTTCACACTATTACTATACGAAGTTTGGTGGAGTTCGGGCCAATAATAAGTGTTTTATTCGATATTTTGTAAAACGCGTTCTGTGTTCGGCATAGAAAAGCCGAACACAAATTTAACTTCTGTCGTGGATTAGTCTAACGGTTGTCTAGCTAGGTGATAATTAATATCTGTAACTACCACCATCGCCTATCTTACTATATAAATAAAGCCATCTGTTTAAATTTTACATTTAATCAACACCTGTTGATTAAAGGCGCCTACTGTTGACTAAACTTCGCAGAGTGGATTAAACATTCTTCATACAATTTGAACGGAAAAGTGTTTATCCATAGCATTGTAAAAATCGTGGCATAAACACAGTGGATTAAAACTTTCTCCATATACAATTTGAACGGAAAAGTGTTTATCCTTCGCATTTTGTTTCTGAATAAAAATGTTTCTGAAGCATTAGTTGAATAATTATTATCTGGCTAATTAAGTCATCGTGTTTTGATTGGACGTATATATTTCTAACGGTCATCTCTGCGTTCTGATTGGTCAAATAGTAATGTCGGGTTTTATGCAGAAGAAATTAAGAAATAATTTATTTGGTTTTGTGATTATTTGCATTAATTCTAATTCTAATTAACAAATTATAGCGTTCTGTATTGCTATATTACTACCACAATTGTAATACTTGACTTGGGCTGTGTAAACATTTTAATAAAATATATATAGCCTCAATAAAAATAAATCGAGAATACTAATTAAGTATACTCATAAATAATTCACAACAATAAATTAATTATTTAAAGTTTCCATCGGATCGGTAATATCTGTCCACGAAGCCAGTGAGATAATCCTCTTACTTTCCGGATCAGAAATCACGTAATTTTAGTTAGGCTTCATCCTCAAAGTATCACTAAGCAAACAAACCCATCAGATTTCGGAAATTAATTATCTATATCTATATTTGCGAATGTCTGTCTGTCTGTCTGTCTGTCTGTCTGTCTGTCTGTCTGTCTGTCTGTCTGTCTGTCTGTCTGTCTGTCTGTCTGTCTGTCTGTCTGTCTGTCTGTCTGTCTGTCTGTCTGTCTGTCTGTCTGTCTGTCTGTCTGTCTGTCTGTCTGTCTGTCTGTCTGTATGTCTGTCTGTCTGTCTGTCTGTCTGTCTGTCTGTCTGTCTGTCTGTCTGTCTGTCTGTGTTCTATAGAAATTCACAGGGGACCATCTAGATGATGCCAAAGGGGTCTACTAGGAGTAGCTTTTTACGAGAAAGATAATGGTCGGGGTTAGAATTTTCTAAAGTGACGCCGTTGTTGTCAGGGGCAGAAAAGGGGGAGGGCAGAAAAAAAAATTGTCGCTGATTGCCACCAAACTTATATATAATCATCCCCATAATATGAGGAATCTACTGGTGAGGTTTAAATATGGCAAAAGTCGCGCCGTTCGCGTCAGGGGTGCCCGGAAGGGGGAGGGGCAGATTTTTTTCTGTCGCCGATTGCCATGAAACTTACATATAATCATCCACATGATATGAAGAATCCAACGGTGTGGTTTAAATATGTCAAAAGTGGCGTCGTTCGAGTCAGGGATGCACGGAAGGGGAGAGGGGCACCAAAATTGATAAAACTAATTTTAGCGCCGATTTCCACCAAATTGATATATATTCTTCTTCATGATACAAGGAATCTAATTGTGCGATTTAACAACGCCAAATTGTTGTCTTTTGGGTGAGAGATTGGGAGGGGGTGGGCACTAAATATGATAATAATTGGTTTAGTCGCCGATTGCCACCACACTTATACAAAGTCATCCCCATGGTATGAGGAGTCTAATGGTGTGGCTTATATCTGTCAAATGTGGCCTCATTCGAGTCAGGGTTGCATTGAAAGGGACAGCGGCACCAAAATTGATGCACAATTTTTTTAGCGCCAATTTCCACCAAATTGATACACGTTCTTATCCGTGATACGAGGAATCTAATCGTGTGATTTAAAGACGCTATAGTGGTGCTGTTTGGGTGAGAGATGGGGAGGGGAGGGATTGGCACCAAATTTGATAAAAAAAATTGTTTAGTCGCCGATTATCACCAAACTTATAAACAATCATCTCCATGATATCAGGAGTGTAATCGTGTGATTTAAGGATGTCACAAGTGGAGCCATTCGAGAGTCAGTGGTGTATAGAGATGAGAGGGACACAAACAAATATATGTATATGTTTAGTGCCGATTTCCACAAGATTGATACATATTCTTCTCCGTGATACGAGGAATCTTATCGTGTGGTTTAGATACACCAAATAGGTGCCCTATGGGTGAGAAATATGGGGACCTTAAATTTGATACGAATTTGTATACTCACCAATTTTCACCAATTTCATATATATTCATCTCTAATCTCTAATGAGTCTTAGTGTGTGCAGCTTGAGTCCGAAATAGGGACGGGAGGGTCACCAAAAACTGATACAAAATATTTTTAGTACCAATTACCATCAAATTCAGACACATTCTTCTCAAATGATACAAGAAATCAAATCGTGCTGTCTGTCTGTCTTTCTGTGTGTCTGTGTGCGTTCTATATATAACTTCACGCGGTACAATCGACATGACACCAAGGCGTTCTAAGAGAGGAAACTTTTTACAAGGAAGATAATGGTGCGGGTTAAATTTTTTCTAAAATGACGCTGTTGGTGTCAGTGGAAGAAAAGAGGGAGGTCGGCAAAATAAAAAAAATATGGTGAAATAGTTTTGTCGCCGATTTCCACCAAACGAATACATAATCACCTTCGCAATATGGCGTTGTTCGAGTCAGCGTTGCATCAACAATTGATTTAATAAACTATTTTAGCCCAGATTTCCACCAAATTGATATATTATTCTTCTCTATTATATGAGGAATATCATCGTGTGATTTAAAGATGCCAAATTGCTGTCGTTTGGGTGAGAGATGTTGGGTCATAATTATTCTCAGAATTTATTTAGTTGCTGATTACGACCAAAATTATATATAATCATCGCCAGTATATCATGCATCCATGAGTCTAATGGGCGTGGTTTAAATATGTCAAAAGAGGCAAAAGCTGATACAAATATATTTGGCCCCAATTCCAACCAAATTCATACACGTTTTTCTTTAATAATGTACCATGAATTAAATCACATTTGGTGTCGTTTGCGTCACGGATGGCGAGCGGATATGCACTATCATTGATGAGATTGCTATTCGCCGATATCCACGTATAAGTTATATACAGTCACCCAGGCCATCTCCATACCATTTTAAGTAGTTTTGGGCGTTCACATTTCACAATCCCGACATATGGTGACCCACTTAAGTCACTTGATTATATCTTCTTACCTGTCATATTTATATGGCAATCAGGGCATTCACACAATGAGCTAGCAAAAAGAGATATGTAGAAGAAGCATTAAATGTATATTTATCATTCTATTGAAGAGATATACATATATTTCGTGTAAACTGAGAGACATCGAACCGTCAGAGGATTGCATATATATTATAACAAAATTGAGTCTGTTCCATTCAATACAGTTTCCACAAAAAAGTTACAATTTGTCAAGAGATATGGAAGGCCTGTTCATAAATAGTGGTCACAGTGTGCAGTCAAATATAGTTTCTTCTGATATACAAGAAAATGCAGTTAGTAGCACAAGACTTTTCAGAATCCTCTCAATACTGACATCTGACAAGGGTTTTAGAACAGACTCATCGACTGACATAAACAACTCAAAATCTCGCTCTGTGCCTGGCACATATAGTTGATATATAGGCGCAGCAACATTTCGTTTAAACTGAGAATATTTAGCCAATATATAGCACCATGAACAGAGTAGCACCTGGAAATTTCTTTGACACATCTGTATCTTCATGGAGATATGATAGCCAGGTGTCCTCGAGATCTTAGTCCAACCCACTAGAGTGATTGATACATCTCAACTTGAATATGTAAAACCCAATTATCACCTTTTATCGAACTAATGTGTTCATGATGTCCATGTATCATCTAATGTATACGCAGTTGTAAATACATAAATACTTCATTATTGGTGGAACGGATTAATCGCGACTAACAGAATGACAATTGACAAGGTGAGCCACTAATTATATTCCATGACTGTAATAATCATGTTTTGTGATGCTATTTGAATATACAATTTATGAGAAAACGTATAACACTTTAAGCAAGAGCATTTTCTATTCCCAACAAATATCCACAACACACAGAGGGTTTCACATCGCATTAACCTGTGCAACGCCGGGTAACCCTGCTAGTAAAAAATATATGCAAAGTAACATCTAACATGATCATTTAGTGGTATCAATCCATTTTATCAGTCAATAAATCATGTAGACCTACTATATATTGCATTACTGCGGGGACCTACGCGAATTGAGTGACCTACGGAGAGCTACGCAAATCTAGGGACCTACTGCATAACGCAGTACCCCATATGGTCACTAAGCCGAAAGGCTTTAATTGTTGTTGGTGGCGGTCTCTCACCTATTGTAGTTCAGTGTTTTGAAAGACAACGATTGTAAGAACAACAGTTGAGTGACAAGAAAGTGAGTTCATGGTGTCATATCCGAGAAGTTCTATATAAGAATGTGGTATGATATTATTTGGCATTCTGATCACAGATCTGAACATTCTACAATGTCTGATTCCAAATTGATTTACCCATGTGGTGTTTGTTCACAGGAATGTCACGAGATACGCAGCATCGGCTGAGATCTGTGTGACCGATGGTTTCACCTAGAGTGTCAGCAATTGAAAATCAGTGACTTTAATTTTTTTTACTAAGTCATCACTTAGCTACTTTTGCACACTGTGTATGTACATTCGTGATTCTTTTGACTGGGATGCCGCTCATCTGCGTCTGATGGCGGGGGCAAACAATGGATCTGTTCTCAATGACGCAAAGAGAGAACAGATTTTCTTGCGTCTTGAAAATCGGAATGTCTTGTGCCTTCCGTTCAGACATATCATCCAATGAGTTCTCTCTCTGTTGATTCGTATTCTAAAAAGTTGTTGGGTAATCAGTGGAAGGGTTCTGTCCCTATTGATGTCGAAGGTAATGGCAATTGTTTGTTCAATTCAGTATCAGTTGGTTTGTTTGGCGACGAGTCTCATGTAACAGAGTTACGAGTTAGGACATGCATAGAGTTATCAATCAACAGGTCATTTTATAGTACATTTCACAAAGGTTCGAATCTTGGTTTGGTCAGCCCGCCACTGGATGAGGACATCTTGTCATGCGCCCAGGCTGGAGGAGGTTCTAGAGCATACTCCTCAGCCTGGACCATGCATGGTGTCGCATCAGTGGTATGTCGGTCAATAAAATCTGTCTATCCCACAAAGAATGGACCCGGGGATCATTGTATCGGAATCTTAAACACGGTATTCAATCCTCGGGTTCGTTATAAACGTGTGGACTCAATTTCAATTCTGTGGTCTGGCAATGGTGCCTCCAAAGTTCACTGGATTCCGAATCATTTCGTTCCACTTCTCCCAACCATGGCTCTTCCGTCGCTGATTCAAGTTTTTTCATCTGATTCCGAGTCAGAAAGCCGAGATGATGACTGTCCAGTTCGAAGTTATGCATCTGTCGTTTTATATTGTGCTTTATATTTTGTGCTTCACATATTTATGTTTTAAGCTACGTGTGTTTTATACTCCTGACTCATGCATTGTATATAAGTGTATATAATATATTGTATAGTACATTTTTATGTTTTACGTACGCTACATGTGTTTTATACCACTGACTCATGTATTGTATATAAGTGTATATAATATATTATATAGCACATTTTTATGTTTTACGCTACATGTGTTTTATACAACTGACTCATGCATTGTATATAAGTATATATAGTATATTGTATAGTATATTGTACATTGAACATATACTATGATTGACATCAATTCCACCAGAATTCCTTGCACCACCACCAAGAGATGTTATGTCGGCAACTATAACACGACGTAGAATCGCCAGATCTATAACAAACATATGAAGATATCGCCTGATTGGATGTTGGCCAGACACATACATGTCCTGGTGTTACGACGAAGAACCTAATAACGGTCTGTCTGTGTATAAACATGCGTGACGAAAACTAATATCAGTGTCGTCATACAGCTATCAGAAATTGCTGCAGCATGTTAATCATTATATCTATGAACCAGGACATGTCGACACGATGTCACGAATAACAACTGTAAATCCAAATAACAGGCATGGTGATCCAAAACAAAAAAACAGAGATGGTGATCGGTGAAAACAAAAGAGCTAGTCGGTGGTCATGAATAGAGAAGAGTACATTAACAAAGATCTATGTTTTGCATATATATAATTTTACAATGTTTACTTATGATTGCAATAAACTATTTGAAAATTATTTGTTTTGTGGTTTGTATTATACTCTCCGAACCATTTCCGCATGAGTATCTTAACTCAGCAACCGATTTACTACTTCTTAGAAGTCCGGGCGTGCTGATATGTTTCCATTTGTCCACTATTATCCATCTAAACTTCCATATTGTACGAATGGACTTGTAATAATAACGGGGGGGGGGGGTAACATTTTAGTGAGAATGCAGACGAAAATGGACAACACGTTTTTCTCGCGAATAAAGCCTGCCAAATCCCATCTGGCAGATATTAATTATCACCTATCAGCGGATAAACTAATCCATGAGACAGAAATTTGTGTTCGGCTTTTCTATGCCGAACACAAACGCGTTGTACAAAACATCTAACAAAACACTCATTATTGAACCACCAAACTTCGTATAGTAATAGTTTGAACGTGAATACATATGCCTATCAACTTTACAAGGTGGTCGTATATTTAGTAGACTGTATATAGAGTTATATATCTCAAACGCCAGCTAACGCCACATCTATGTGTTAATTAATTAACGGTGACTGAGTGTCGAACTATAAGCTTGTGTTCGGCTTTTCTATGCCGAACACTAAACGCGTTTTACAAAATATCGAATAAAACACTTATTATTGGCCAAAACTCCACCAAACTTCGTATAGTAATAGTGTGAACATGAATACACATGCCTATGAACTTTATTTGTGAAATTTCCCATTATTTGGACTTGTGTTCGGTTATGTTCGGTTGTGTTCGGCTTTTATGAGCTCCCTAATTCCCAGAACAAACAGCGGATTATGCCGAACTTATTCGGACCACTTCGGCTTTCGGTTAAAACGTAAACAAACAGAGAAACAAATCGATGTTTGTGGCAATCAACCGGAATATTCTATGTGTAATTTAACATTAAAGTTAGATTAGTATACACCATTGTGACCATAAGATGTAAGCCTTTCCGATGTATATAGCATCATGTATTGATTTGCTAGGTAAATCGAGTAAAATACACCACAAATTCCCGCCACAGATCGTGGGCGTAACTCGTGTGATAGGATTGGTATACAAGCGGGCTTGGACTAAACACCAGCATCGCCATCCCAATATCTTAGCTGGTTTTAGTACAAGAAGACTTGGACTATGCCTGTTGACTGCGTTTATTGCAAATCTCTTGTCGGAGAATAACAAAGAGTCCATAGAATGCGACAGATGTTCTCGCTGGACTCATCGAATATGTAACACAGGTAAGTGATTTAAAATTTTAATTTTGATAAAACTTTCCATTTTTTCTCAAGCATATGAACATTAATTTTTCAATATTTTCTCAAGTATATGAGAATATACTTAAATCTTGTATATAGTAATATCGCCTCTATAATATATGTATTGCCATTATATTATCAGTTTCATATTTCATTTCATATCATAAAATAAATAAAGATTGATTTTAAACAATAGTTCTGTTATAAATGGGGCCGACTTCTCTGGGGCCGACTTCGCGCGGGACCGTCTTCGTATGGGGCCGACTTCGCGCGGGGCCGACTTCTCCTGTATTCGGCCTACATGTATTTGTCGGTTGGCTCGTTGAATATTTGCTGGGCCGCCAAATATTCCAAGTGGTGAAAAATAATAGATTTCCGAAAAATCCGCGTTATCTGATAACTCTGAGTTTTGATGTGTGGTATTCCTCGAATCGCGGCCAATCAAATATGTATACCCCCGAAGCCAAATCATGTAAATAGTAATTTAGGAGCGTTAATAGGATTCCAAAGTTTGTCTTCTTAATTTGGAACTTGAAGGAGCCAAGGAGGTATATAAGATAGGTGGACAAAATATTGATATATATAGGCCTATACCGACTTCGTGTGCTCTGAAAAATACTTGCCTTGGTCACAGACATTTCCAAGCTGTTTTCAATTTTTCGCACTGAAGTGAAATAAACGCTCTTTATTTCTACCATATAAGGAATAGACTAATACGGAACATTCTTGTAGTTTTCGACAACAATGCGTCTTTCTGGGACATCTATAGGCCTAATGCTCGCAGAAAGGTATTTCAAGTATTATTTATCAACCGGCTCGTTCGATATTAATATAAACGAGACAAATTTAAAAGCGAATTAATATTATTAGGTAATAATAAGATCACCAATAGGCCCTGTAACCTACACACGCTGACTATCCAGAAAACCACTCGAAATCCGAAACGATCTTCATTGCCACTCTCTTTTATCGGGGTCGGATAGCAAATTGCACCATAACCCAAATCATGCACCCCACCCACGACACATTGAGATTTACTGCGAAAATAATGAACCGTCCTCTGCATGCATCCCATGGCAATTGGCTTCCCAGAGTCCTATTCAAATCTACCCCTATCGGGGCCTCCCGGGGGTAATAATTTAAGTGATTCGATTAAGTGGGGATGGGTAGAGAATCTGAGGACCGACCAGAACCCAAATTTTCCATCCATACCACAAACAGACTGATGTTACCCTTATAAAAATTTACCGCGGTAAACCTTGCTAAAAAGTATCGCGGTGCTGTACCGGGGTTTTTTGGTCGAGGTAAACCGCGGTACATTTTACACAATGTACCGCGGTTCATTCACCATGGTAAACCACGGTTTACTGTGGTTAACCACGGTCTGTTTACCACGGTAAACCACGGTTCATTTACTGTGGTTAACCACAGTAAACCGTGGTTTACCACAGTAAATATACCCTGGTTAACCACAGTTTACCGCGGTTAACCACAGCAAACCATGGTTTACCACAGTAAATGTACCATGGTTAACCACAGTAAACCATGGTTTACCACATTAAACCATGGTTTACCACAGTAAATGAACCATGGTTAACCACAGTAAATAGACCGTGATTTACCACAGTGAATGAACCATGGTAAATCGTGCCACATATACCATGGTTTACCTCGACCAAAAACCTAGATGCAGCACCGCGGTACGGAGTATGATACTACTGATCTCTCCCTGAGTTACCATGGCTGGTTATTTAGAGGCGTCTGCACACTAATTAATTCTGGAGTATTGGAGATTTTGATGGAAATATCACATGTAGAATAAACATGGGCTTATAAATGAGAATTGTAGCAATTTGTAATATAATTTTATATAAGTCACTTTCAATATTGTAATCAATTAGTAGTCGTATATGCATTTCTCATCTTTTGACACATATAAAATCTTATGTCAGCTGGCTTCTTATGCGGGAAGTAGTATCTCACAACATCTGAAAAAGATAACATAAACATACATGTTTTGAGTTTGTAGTTTGAAGCTATCGACTACCTTAAGTTTGTTCTTATACCCCAATATCTGAACTAAGGAAAAATGATCATAGATCATTTATCTACCCGGTCAGCGTTTGCATGCATGTTCACAAATAAGTTTGTTCTCATACCAATCATAAATATTGCATAAATAGCATGTTATCGTTTCTATTAAATGGCTATGTAAATATAAATGTAAATGCGATACCAAGGTGTTAACAATTATATAATCCATCAGGTTTATATTGGCCGAAATAGTGGCTTACAATATTAACAAACAAGTCAAGAAATGGACAATGAAAATAGGAAATTATGCAAGGGTTACATGTAATAATAAATGCATGCATTAATGAAGAAAGCTAAAGTGTATTCAGGATTACAACCAGTATGACAAGTTTCGAACAAAGTAGTGTATATCATTTACTTGCTTACTGCCAACTTGAAGTTATCGCTACGAATGAGTCATTATGTTTGAACACAATGTTATAGTAATGAAATTCTGTAATATATATAGTTAAAAGTAATAACAATTTAAAATAAAGGGATTTAAAACTATGTGCCACAGGAATTTTTTTTTGCCACTCATTTCTGGTGAGACCAGCCACAAAAACTGATTCTAAATTCATTCATCACAAAATGATATATTTGGATAGATTACACTTTCCACGCAGAAGAGAGTTTCGAAATGGTATAGCGGAAAAGATATTACGCATAATTGTGCAACTATACCCCTTTCGACATAGAGCTATCATAACTATTTTACACCTAGCTAATACAATCGATATAAACTTATACCTCATTTTTTAAGAAACCAAAAGTCCAGGAACAATTATAGATATAACTTCAATGTGTCGTTTGTCCATACTGATTTCACTTGGTGCAAATTTAAGTGAATCATGATAAAATGTTCAACAGTTAAATTGACGAGAACATTGAGTGATGAATATTACAGACAGATAAATTAACAGTAAACTGTCAATTGATAGAGGGTATATATGAAGCAACATAAACATACATCCAGTCTAACAGCATGTGATATAGCCACATACCCAGAGCCACAGATTAATAGCCACAGCCATGGAATCCTATCATAGCAAGTATCATATTACGCACAGGGGCCCTTTACCGAGCATGAAGGCTTAACAAGAAAACTAAGATGCATGCATCAGGTCGGCCGTGAACTATCTACCATAGAATTGTTGTAGCTATCGATTATACATTTTGAAACACCTGTCTGTATGTATGTGTGTATGCGTGAATGCATGTGTGTATGTGTTATAGACTCTAACACTGCTCGAATTTGGTATTTAACGTGTCAACTTGACCTCGCTCATAGGCATGTTTCTGGACCTTGACCGATCCGACTAAAAATTTGTGTGTAGGACTACTTCGATCCCGGGAGCAATATGGACGGGTCCAATTTCACGTGGGACCATGTTCTCGAACGTGCTGATATAGGCATGTTTCTGGACCAATTGAACAATAGTTTGGCCAGACGCTGTATATACTGGGTACTGTCCAGATGGAGGCGATCACAAAAAAAATCCCTAACTAGCCCGAACGAAGTCGAGTACATCAGCTAGTCTAATATATATTTTGGACATTTGTCTGTCTGTTTGTCTGTTAGCTATGGCCGGGAAAACTGCCGGACAGATTTGACGAAATTTGATACCTAGGGGAAATTATTTCCAGGGAGTATTTTGGACGGGTCAAATCTTGATCCCGACCTGACTTTGACATTCAAAAAGATCAATTCAAGGTCAAATCTGGTAAAACGGAAGTATTTCAACGAAATTTGATACCTACTGTTACTTTTGTCCCAGGAGTGTTTCGGGTGGGTCAAATCATGACCCTGACCTGATCTTGATATTCAAAATTGTCAATTCAAGGTCAAATCGGGTATAAAGCCGGGCGGATTTCGACGGGTACTTTTGTCGTGACTTTTGTCCGGGGAGTGTTTTGGACGGGTCAAATCGTGACCCCGACATGACCTTCACCTTTAAAATAGTCAATTCAAGGTTAAATCGCGCATTTCTCCGAAAATCAGAGGGGAACATCCCGGACGAAGTGGGGTCCACGAGCTACTATTATATATTTCTAGATTTAGTTACAAACTAAATACCTGTATATTGTACAAAGAAATGTTTGACAAATATATCTGTATCAATATTACCATACGGGTCATTAAAATAGATACGACGAAACAAATTTTGAAGGGTGCATGTATCAGGTAAATTTTTATATTTCAAATGATGACAGGAATGCAGAAAGTTGAAGTACCTACGTAATACTGGCTATCCGCATGAAGAGATATACATGTATATAAAAACCAGATGAGGGATATGTCTGTACAGTTGCTAAACAATTCAGTCATGCAAAAGAGGATCAAAGAGTAAGATACCAAATTGCTGCCTGTGGTAATGTTTTTTAACGAAATTCGGGAAAATTAGATTACTCTCACCCTGGTTATCCAGAAGATAATTGTGGAATCTGATGACGATCGGACAAGGGGTCTCGTCTGTAGGATCAACCAAATTATTTAGCCATAAAAATAGTAAAATTGAAGATCACCGCTGGCAGTGATGTCTTCACAAGGACAGTTTGAGAACAAAATATGGCTCACATCTAGCGGTGACCCAAAATATCCACATAAGAAAAAGTTCTCCAATAAAAGCTGGCTGCAGGGTGCGCCAATTGATTCAAATTCGAAATTTAGCAGGGTGTACTGCTTGTGGCCATGTTTTCCCCGCAAATTTGATAGACTGATGGACAAAACCACTGAATCCGTTGAATCAATATACATGTATACATGGATTAATTTATATGCATTGTTATACACAGTACTGGTATATAAAGGTACTGAAAATAACTATATTACTAGTATACACAAAATAAACCATATATCATGGCTATGGGTTCTAATATCCGAACATGACAGCTGAGAACTTGGTGTGAATTAAAGAGTGGTGGTTTCTCAAGCATATCTAACCCTCCACGTTATAAACATGCCATTAAATGTCATAAGTATAATCTAGCTTGAGGACAGAAGTGATCCATAAAACCCCCTTAATTCAACCAGGTCCTCGCGCGATATATGATCGATCACATGATGATCTAGGGGGATTAGAATTGATGTATAAAAACAGCACTGCGTGTAAATATAAAATAAAATAGTGCTACATCTTATTACAGATTATTGCCATATATAATCAGTGATTATACAGACAGTCTGACAAAATAAAGTTTCAGTGACACTCTATCCGAAGAGGGGAATAATTTCATCTGTTACAGTCAATGGAGCAATTATGAATCTGGAAAGGTGAAATTTCTAAGTAATACTAGATATCGACATGACGCGATAAAATCTAACGTAAATGCAATATGGCCGCTGGCGACCATTTTTTCCTATGAAATTGAAAAAAATATTTGATAGCTCTCATCTGATAGATCAATATCAAGATAAATATGAAGTTTGGTGATGATCGGATGAGTGAAGTGGACTGTGGTCTGTGCTAAACGGTTTAGTAATGCTTGAAAAGATTCTTACCTTAATATTTGTATGTTCACTTTATAAACTTCACTGAGTCATCTTTGTCATGTATTGAGTTTGATATCTTTTGTTAACAGTTTATAAATCATATATGGCTCATGTTTGTTATTTTAATTTATGTGTTTATTATCATTAAATAAAGTTGCATTCCTTAAAAAGATTCTTACCTCAATGTTTTTATGTTCACTTTATAAACTCCACTGAGTCATCTTTGTCATGTATTGAATTTGATATCTTTTGTTAACAGTTTATAAATTATGTATGTCTCGTGTTCGTTATTATATTATATACACTTTATAGTGTGTTTTCAGAACGAAAACAAATTGAATAAAATCAACAAATTTGTAAATTTAAAAACAATTCAAACGTTGTTGTATTCCATGTCCCAGCCCGGACATATACACCAAATTTCAATAATATTCATTGAGAAACAACGGACCAAACGCTATATAACACCCGTATACATCTTTTATTCCGTATCGGACTCGGGTACATGTTATAGTAGGTACCGAATTGACACATGATGTCGACTGGGCGAGTTGGCCCTGGGGCGATTAGATCGATTCCGGCACATTCTAGAATTTACCGTATGTATCCGTTTACGCGTAGTTTACTTTAGAAAGTTCCGCAATTAATACCGTAAATAGAGCGACCTTATTTGACAGAGAATGCCTCTGTTATTGATTATCAAGTTGCTGTACTTTAAAAACGACAAATTCACATGCTCGTTCAAGCGCAGTTAGTCTATTTTCCCCATGTTAAAGGACATCCACAAATACTAAATAACGCTAACCTACTGCCGAATGTTTGACACGACAACTGTTAACATATTTGGGCTGAATTCATCTGACGCGGTATTATTCCTCAAAATAAACAACAAAACCATCGTTACTTGGAAATGTAGTTTGGGCTAACATTTACATAAATCCTCCAGATCAATTATCCGACACACACGTCAGATGAAAAAGTCACATGAAGTAACCGGCCAAATTGGCCGAAATAAGCCTTCAACAAGGATTCGCCAAGGATTCGAGTGCTTATGTCAATCACAATAAGCATTCGCTTAGGACTCGAGTACTTATATCGATCACAGTAAGCACTCGCTTAGGACTTGAGTGCATATATCAATCACAGTAAGCACTCGCTTAGGACTCGAGTGCTTATATCGATCACAGTAAGCACTCGCTTAGGACTCGAATGCACTCGCTTAGGACTCGAATGATTAAGATGCAGTGCAGGTATATATAAGCACTCGATAAGGAATCGAATCCTTAGGTCTCCCACATAAGCACTCTGGAAAATGAGGGCTTGTGGCGAAGGCTAACATTTTCTGTTAACTAATAAAATTTATACTTCAGCCAGACATATGACTCTAAAATCAGCATTCAAATTAAGGCTTCAATATATTGTTGGCCTCTTAGCCCTCGATGCTCGATGCTCGACTTAGAATATTTCAATACAAAACTGTTCTGAATCTGAAGCTGCAAATTAACAAAGTCCAACATGGGGAAATATATGGAAAAATTAATAATTATTTGGCAAATTTGTAGTTTTAACAATTTATTTGGCAATATACATTTGAAAATATTCAGAATTTATCAAGCTTTCACATGGAGAAATATTGTGGTTTAATCCGAATTTTAATAAATTAAAATTAATTAAATAATTAATACAATTAAAGGGGTACTGTACGCCATTTTCAATAAATTCCCGGTGATAACAACGATCTATTATCGATACTATATAGAAATATAAGTAATTTGAGTCGAAGATGTATTCTGTAAACGCTCAGGTTAATAGGCTATCTTAAAATTTAATAATTTAAAAGTTAATAATTTAATATAAATTGATTTTATGGCTCCAGCCATAAAATGGCGTCTCTTAAAATTCGAATTTCCGTGTGCAAAACGTAATCAAATTATAATTGAGGGATACCGGATTAGGAACACAATTGCACACACGATCGTTTGAAACATTATGCTTATACGGGGAGAAAACCCAAGCCACTCATTAACTAGTGACGGTACACTAACTTAAATGAGTATATGGGACTACTAAGCATATAATATAATGTTTATTTGATTCATTTGGTTGAAAACTTTACAAAAATTACTCGACAACGACAATTTGTATTTTTGCATTCCGGTAAATTTGCCATCCGTAACAATACTTCGTACTCAACAGACTTTCAAAAAATAGAAAAGTTGTTACCTTATTCTCCGACTCGGGGATTATAGAAACCAACAACAACATCTTGGGTACAGTACCCCTTTAATAATTTTTCAACTTGTAGGACCCCATATGGAAATGTCATATAGGAACCTATAGGAATCATATTGGAAATGACGATTCACATTAGGAAACTTATAGGATCGTATTTCCTATAGAAAAATTGCCATGAATAAGGACATGTTGAGACAACCTATAGCAATAAATAATTTTATAGGAGATTTTTCAATTTTCTCAAGATATGTTGGCCCACTGATAATTCAGAACAGCTAGTCTATATCATCCAAGGTACCAATTGAGAAAATTTTAAATCAAAGCCCAAGGGGGAGGGTGCAATTTGTGGGTTTGGTGCAAGGGAGGAAATGTAGTTGGAAATTCCAAGGTGAACACTCCCTTGCCCAATGGAGACCCTTTAGCGACATCCCTGTATAAGTCTAATTCATCTCATTGCCAGTAATAAATCACTTTAACATTGTAATCAATCCTGCTATTTAATTGGGACAACTGCTTTACTCTGTGTCTATGAGTACCTGTTATGTAATCACCCTGACTTGCCCTCAATGCAAATTGAGACCAGATGGAATTTTCTCAAATTTCACACACTTTGGATAGCTCACAATGGGAAGTCATGGTTTACACTGGTTTTCTTTATGTCGCATGCAGGATTATTTACTGATAGTTTAAATTTAGGTGAGTATATACTTTGCATTTATTTTATCAAATTATAACATATAGGATGATGTTTATATTTATACTTTATTCGTAATTTAAGTATTATAAATCACTTGTAATTTAATTTATAGTTAATAACATTTTAAATTGACAGGTCTCCAAATTTTTTTGCTGAGGTTGCCTGACAGGTATACAGGTCAATTAATTGTCAGCATTACAATTTGCCTGAAGTTACAACAATAATGTTGGGGTCAGCAAAGAAAATAATGATACCATCTATTTAACTGTTATTTAAAAAATTCAGCATTAAATAGATGCATGGTATCATAATTTTTCTGTGACTTTAAAATAACTGCTCAATTTTGTGCGTTGATTTTTAAACTGACATTCTCCATCTGTTGACAATTAACTGCATGAATTGATATTTGGGTAAATACTAAAAAGGTTGGGTGGACTTCTGGTGTTTTATGAATTTTCAGTGTACATAATCTATTTATTATTCATAATTAATTAATTATTAGTATATGGTAACATCAATTTCAGAGGAAGATAATGTTGGCATATTGAACAAGTACATTATACACGTCTTGTTTGAACCTATGGTAATTTAAATGCAGGGGAGCCAATGGGTTCCAAAACTAGTAATATAGAGCGTTCTTAATCACATGATTGGACACGGGACGCGCCGCCATGTTGGATGTATATCCTATATGAGCATATTGATATAGGAACCTATATGAAACCATATCGCTGGTCCAATGATTTCCTATTTAACAAGAAAATGACAGCAAAGGGCATTAATGCAAAAAGTAAGTTAAATTAGCATTATAAAAGTAGCATTATATTATAAATTGGATATCTTATTTTCTTATTATTTAAACCATTTCCTTCCAGTTAATGCACACATTTAGAATATCTAATCAGCTATCTAATCTCAATTTTGGATATGCCTGCATAATGATATCATAAACTGATTATCACTCAAAGATTGGTTTATCAGATGTCAAATCCACAAAAAACATCACCAATCACTGCACCAATATCATTTTTTTGGCATTTTAATAGTTCAATGCTAGCTAAAAATATTAATATTCAGTCCAATACAATTTTGATAAATTTACAAACAACTGTATCATTCACATAACTCATTTTCTGAAACATAATATCATTTCAGTTATTTCTGATGTAAACATAATTTAAAATTTGTTTACTATTTCTCATTTCAGAATTTAAAAACGACTCCCAGAAAAGAAGACTGAGACTGCATGCATCGCCAGTGGAATTGACAAATCCTAAACAATTTATTAGCTAGGGGCGACCTACACGGAGCCTGAGAGTACAGAAATCAAATTGCATTAAACATGGACATGATAGTGACAGCTAACATAAATTCTTGATATACCTATATACTCAAAATTGTTCATTTCACAAATATAAAATTGTTATCACTTCATAATTGTTTTGTTATTTCTAGCATCTCCAGAATGGATATCCAATTTTGATGACACCACCCATATTCCCATGCATCCTGCATAGATTTATCCCTCATTTCCATGCAGTATAGGTAACTCTATGAAAACAGGCCATCATTTCACCATAATCTTTAGAATTCGGGGACCAATTTAAGGATTCGAGACATGGTTCTTAAGGCTTCATTTAAGCCTTCATCATTTGCATATAAGGCTTCAAAGCCTTAAATATAAGCATTCGAAGCCTTATATGCAAATTATGAAGTCTTATTTAGCCTTCGAGTGCTTACGGGAACCAACAAGCCTTCAATAGGGCCGACTTATTTAAATGAGCTAACCCCTCGAAGGCTTAATAAGCCTTCGAGTGCTTATGGGAGTACTTAGCTCATTTAAATAAGTCGGCCCTATTGAGGGCTAAATTCTGTTTCGAGTGCTTATTTTGCCTGTAACTGGCCCATTGCATTGATTGAGATAAGGATTCATTTAAGTCTTCATTTGTAAGCATTCGAATCCTTCCTGAATGCTTACCGAGGGCTTGTGATTTCGGTAAGGGGGGCTATTTGGTTAGATAAATCACTGTGGCTTTTATATTGTAACTCTGTGCCAGGAACATGTGTATATAGCATTAGAGTTGGCCACATCTGGGGAAAATTAACAGTTACTAGTAAATTGACTAGCATGAGAGGAAGCTGATATCCACTGTAAGATTTTGCACAAACCATATCAACATTTTGAAGAGCGACTTATTGTATCTATCAACATTGCCTTATACCAGGAAAATAAAAAGGAAACTTACTTAATTTGTATGGCACAGGCATTGCAAAAATCCTAAGCATGGGATTATATGCTGAAAATGAGTAAATGCGATCATAATTGAGAACGCTCTTTATTATACCGGTATACCATTTCTGGATGACGGCATAAACGCTCTTTATCAGAGACGATCATTGGAATTTTTGATAGGTAATTCAATGCGATATTTGGTTTTCAAAACAGCATATTAATAATGTGAGTATGGGTCTGATCTGTTCTCGTATAGCTAAAAAAGGAACATATATGTGTATTGGGTATGTGGTGTCAAAACTCGGCCATTACATCTTTTAATTTAAAGGGGTACTGCACACTAAATCTGACCATTTATGGGACACTCTCATGTTATACTCAGCAGAATGTATAGAACAAATGAATTTTAGCTACATGTATATGTATGGATCAGTTCAAAAATACACTTATGTGCTCCATGAATTAATGATGCAAACAACATGGTAATTATAATGAAAATGAGTTTATGACTCGAATCCTATTATATAGCGGCCCTCAATACTGGGAAGTTATGCTGTTAATAATTTCTATAATAATATCACCAAACACTAATCAATCGTAATGGCCTCCAAAATCATGTTATGTCTGTACCTAATGCATGGTTCACCTTGCATGTGGTGAGATGTGATACACACCTTGATGCACCATGATACACACCTTGATGCACCGTGGTACGTGTACATCTTGATGCACCGTGGTATACCAACATTATGTATAAGTATCTACATGTAGGTTATCGTGGTTTACCGTGGTATACACCTTGGTGCACCGTGATATACCAAGGTGTTATGCTGGTGTACCTTGGTTTACCGTGGTACACCACGGTGTGCACCGCGGTAAACCATGATGCTATGCTGATGTACCTTGGTTTACCGTGGTAAACCGTGGTACACATCATGGTGCACCGTGGTATATCAGGGTGTTACGTCTATGTACCTTGGTTTACCACGGTAAACCATGGTTTTATCGTGGTTTACCACGGTACTTTTTTATAAGGGTACCAATACATTTTCATTAGCACTGGAACAAAAAGTCGAAAGACTTGTTCCATGATTATGATGATGTTGATTAAAAAAAACAGCGAACTGGCTGCTGATTACTAATTGGCTTTCCTATTCAAAATCAAAAACGCTCTTCATGGTCCCTCCCATTTGTTTTGCGAATTTTACCAACGGGATAGTGTTTCTATCAGTCTGGAGTAAACTACATACCCACATATAAAAAATTGTATCAGTATGAATCTGAGTGTATGTTTACATAGACTGTGTTTCTATGTGCTTTGAAGCCCACACCCATGCAGTTTCACATTCAATTTAACAGCCCAATGCCCATATCCTGCACCCTCTCATCGGACCCTCTCTGGGAATATAGGATCTATACAGAGGGGCGCAGTGATATTTGCGCAATACAATAGCAAACCCATCGTTAATCTTACCGGCCAACACAACGACAGCCAATATGCGCATTGGCGAATTGGATTATGGTATACTATTCAGAATCATATTCGAAATCCGTCCCTCCCCGGGATATAAATCATTTGAAGTGAGGTCGAGTAGAAGAGCCGCCAATGGTCCAGAACCCAAATCTTGCACCTCCTCCCAACGACAGATTGATAATTACTGCAAAAACAACGAACCGGCATCTGGCTCCTAATTGGATTTCCAGAGTCCTATTCGAAACTCCGCCTCTATCGGGGCCTCACTGGGGTCATAAGTGATTTAAGTGGGGATCGAGTAGAGAATATACCGACGGATCGACCATGCATGCAGAACCCAAATATTTCACCCTACCACAAACATACTGAGATTAATTAAAGAAACAACGAACTGGCTTCTGGTTGCCAATAATTGGCTTTCCAGAGTCCTATTCAATATTATTGTATTATAGTGTTTCTATATGTGGTTTGAATCCGCACCCAGTTTAACATTTAACTTCCGACACCGACCGCTCATCTCATGCACCCCTCATCGGACCCCCCCGACGAATATATATAGGCTTTATACGGATCGAGAGCCGCAGTGATATTTGCGCATAGCCTAATTGGAATAGCAAAACACACCGTGCACCTCACCGGAAACTCAACGACAGCCAATTCGCGAATTGATTTCTGGCGATCTATTCAGAATCCTATTAGAAATCCGTACCTCCCGGAGGTCATTTGCCATCTGTAATGGCACAGAACACAAATCCTGCACCCCTCCCACCAACAGATTGCGAGTTAGGACCGACTGCGAAAACAACGAACCTCTGCCTCCCATTCGAAAACTAAAACGCTCTGTATGGTCCCTCCCATTTTTTGTGAATGTTATCAACGGGATAGTGTTAATATATGGTTTGAACCATGCAGTTTCTTATTCAGCTTCCGACACCCGGCCACCCTCTCCTGCACCCCTTCCTCGGACTATCCCCGGAGATCTAGGCTATACATAGAGGGCGCAGGGATATTTGCGATCAAATGGAATAGCAAACTCATCGTGTACCTCCCGCGGGCAATTCGAGAATTGGCGAATTGAATTATGGCGTACTATTGCGAATCATATTAGAAATCGGCCCCTCTCGGTCCCTCCCCATGCAGGTGCATGTCAAAGCAACAGAGACAAACAGAGACTTCCCGAATTATGTTCGTCGATATTATACTATTGAGGCGAAATATTAAGGCGACCCCCTCTTTAAAGCGGAATTAACCAATGCCGTCGCGATGACGTCAAATTGCAACGTCTTTCTCCAAATTAGCTTGAGAGGAAGCTCCATATTACAACACTATCCTAACTGATCTCAAGCGCGTGTTGCTAGTCCAGCGATGACTGTCATCAAAGTACCAGAGGAAGCCAAGACGCCCGATAAAGGGACTGGAGGAGATATCAATTATAACATAGAAACAAAGCAGAATGCAACACTAGCTGGGAAAGAAAAACCGAAGGTCATATATACATCAAGGCCAGCTGTCGCCAGTACTGTAAGTTCAACAATCCCAGGACAAAGTAAAATAAAGTATGTCTATTTGGGAAGTGCCAAGACTCAACAGGATCCAGAAGGCCGACTTGGCGGTGTACCGACAAGCAAAAAGGTTGTCCTTTATAGGTCAACATCCAATGTCGTGAGCTCTCCAACTAATGGGACCCAACTCACGCCAAATGTTCAAGTCTTAGGAAATCAAGGTAAGCATCAACACTATTGTAATTGTAAGCAGACGTTTGCCGCTATTGTCCTCATTCAGCTAGTAATTGGCTCAAATACGAATTTTAAAATGCATGGCGATATCACGTATAGCCTCGTGCATCATTGCACGCATGTTCGCGATTAGCACATAAGTTGTCATAATCTGTCAATAAATCCTACTCTGAAAATTATAACTGGAACCAACCAACAAATTAAGTCAACATTGAACAACAACGAGTATAGCATATCATGATCTATCATCTGGTGAAAAATTATGCTCTTCGTGGACATGACCTATAACTGCAAGTGAACTCCAATCAATCACCCCTAAGTATATATTGAATCTGGATATTTACCAGTAAAGGCTGAAGTTATTATTTAACAAAGAATGGTCTATATACTATTCAAGTATCGGTCATGGTATAGTAACTTATACAAAATATCAGTCTTCATTTCAAATTGACAGAGAAAATTTCATAACATATTATAGTATATATAAAAACCGACACAATGTCGCATTTCCTTTGGCAATATTCGGGTCCATTTTTGAGACCGAAGTTGCAACAAATTTGATTGTTTACACTGCAAATACTGATCAATGGTGTTGGTTTTGTTTGACAGTTCTCACAACGGAAGGTGTTCACAAAGGAACGTCCGTCATAGTGAAACCAGGAGGCAACCCAGCTGTAATATACAGCACCATGCCAAAAACACCATTGAACAAAACCCCGGTTGTCAGGAGACATCCAGACATGATTGCGACACCAACATCGACATTGTACCAAAGAAGTGCAAGCGTGCAAAGGGTTGGAGTTGGTACGTATATGGACCAAAAAGAGACGAAGAGCGCCACAGACTCCTTATCGGCTATACTCGAGGGAGCCAGGGATACTCTGGGCTCGTCCGTTGGTACAGCACTACGAAACTCTGCGGGTGGCGGAACCGACAAAACAAAAACAAAGGAAAGAGCCAACGATATCGCTGAAGCCAACAAAACGTTGAGATATGTGAGGCAGAATTTGACGTTTGTTGGAAATCCGAATACGAACACAACACCGTTCACGGTTACGTTGGGTTCCGAAACTACTGGAAGGAAACCGGAGGCGAATGCTACCCAGAAGGCAACCATCGTTTCGTCAGTGAGACATATTTCGCATAACTCACCATCTATTACATCGTGCTTGGGTTCATCTCTCAGCAGTGGAAGTGGATACTCTCTACTCAATAAAAATTCTCCGTTATTCGACATCGTAAGCCCTTCAGAGACGGGTCGACATGGGATGATAAAGTACATGGCGTCAAACCCATCACCCGACCAAGAAGCGACATCGACAACGAGTAGCGGATCAGGATCTACGAAACCGGCTCATGTTCCAGGTACACAATAATACTACAATGTTCACGGGCTAACATTTAATCTCATGCCGAATAACAATACTTATTATATTTGTTCTGGGTTCAAATCATAATCATCTCAGAAGTTCTTGTTACTTTATTATAAATCTTTTTTTCTTTTCTTTCATACATTTCAACTAGCCTGAGACTGAGAATAAGATAAGATAAATTGTATTTAAAGGTACTCAATCCGATAAAACTCCTCTCAATTACTATTTCAATGGCTTTGGGGGTCAAAAATATTTGATTCGAGTCGAGGAAGTCACCCATCAAAACTCAGATTTGTTAGATATCGATTTTAGAAACCTATTATTTTTCATTATCGGGAATACTTTCTGGCCCAGAACTCAGTCAAAATTGCGTTATTATTACCTCTTGATTTTAGAGTTATCCATCCTTGTCTGTTTGAATTGTGTTTTGGTGTACACATCTCGCGCAGGTTACGAAACTGACGGCAATTATTAGTACTCATCTCGAGAAACTAACAAATTTCAAAAATCAATATCTAATAACTCTGAGCTTTGTTTGATGGGTTCCTCGACTCGAATCAAATATTTTTTACCCCCAAAGCCAAAGAAATAGTAATATAAGACCCTCTGATCGGATTGTTGTTGTTGGAATCTGTTGAGATGGGGACCCTCTGTTCGGATTGAGTACCTTTAAAAATCGGAGGTAAAAACAATATACCAACACAAGCTCTGTTCAAAGAGCTTTTGACAGATTGTAAAACACATACATATATATATAAACTAGATTTTTCTCGAATTCCCGGTGGGAAATTCGTATGTATCCATGTAACGTTTTCCTGTTTCACTTCTTATATAATTCTTCTCGCCGTCTCGCTTTATCTCTTTCTCTCCATATCTCTGTCGCTCGCTCTCTTGTTCGTTGTCTAATTATCCAGATATGAACCATCGCTTTCGTTTATCGTAGTTCATAGCAAGCAGTTGCGAAGAAAATATATTCTCACTTTTAGTTTGCTGTTTATAATCCCTCCAGCTCACAATAGTCTTCTCTGTTGGTGTATTTATTAAGAAAGCAGAAATATCACCAGGAGGTGTGCACAGCTGTATAGCCGAATTAAATTCGGGCATCCTAACGGTTCGAAATTGGGCAATGAAATGCACATATATATATATAGTCTCTTGGTTGTATCATGAAGCTATCGGTTTGTTAATTTCACTATATGTTGGGTTGAGTCGAATATGGTCTACTTATATACTGTGTCATGGTCACGCACCGAGTCGTGATGGCATAATACATGTAGGTGGGTGGAACACCGGGTTTAGTGATGACGATGCAGCTCCTATTGCAATAGCTTGGAATTTATCAGGATTAGGTTGCATACCGTTGGATTTAAACCATTTCACCAAAATATCTGACTCTATTTGAAGTGTGTCGAAACGTGGATAGGTTCATCGACTCAAATCTAATTTTTTTTTTTTTACCCCCGAAGAAATAGTAATTTAGGTTTATGTATCTTTAATATCTCGTGTCATTTCAGGAACTGATCTGACCTATCGCACGCCAGGTGCCAGCAACCTCAACAAAAGTGGAAACATCAAGAGACCGATGAATGCTTTCATGGTGTGGGCTAGAAAATATCGATCAAAACTCGCCAATACGATGCCGAACGCCACAAACTCGGAAATAAGTATAAGGCTTGGACAAGTTTGGAATGAGATGACGAATGACGACAAACAGCCGTATTACGATGAAGCAGAGAAGATCAAACACCGACATCGAAGTGATTTTCCAGGCAAGTGTTTTCAACATAAAAAAAGCTTTGTATCCAGAGAATATAATATAGTTTGAAACGAACAAGAGGTCGAGAAAATAGAATGAAACCTTCAGATTTTGTGGTAATATTTCGTAATTAATCCACGTGTTTCATGCATGTATAACAAAAAGCAGTGAGCGTTCTAGACAGGTAATCTATAGCATGAAATCACAGCAGTTTATAATCCATATCAGATATACACACTAACGCTGATACGGTAAAGTTAAGTAGCAGTCCTTCCCAGGAGATGGGTGCAATTCCTCTCGCTCCCGTCAGCACCGGAAAAAAACAAAATCAGTATACGGGTGACAACATGCGCTATTTACTGACGGTCAAGTCTGTCAAAATTGACCACGTGTTTTGTAATCATTGAGCCTATCCCAGACAGCACACATATGTTGGGTCAACATTGGTGCCATGCATCGTCATTTCTATCGGCGGGCTAACATTGACCATTGCCGCTGGCTCGACGTCAGATCCCGTCGTCGATTCGACGCCGTGGATCGACGTTGGTTTGCCGCACATGTGCAAGGGCGTGTTGTTTAAACGAGTAAAATATAAATTAAAAAATATCAGTTTAAAGGCACGTGAGGCCTTAGTTGTCGAAAATATTCATATTTGTTCCAATCACCGTAAACAGAAAAACATTAAAACGCATACAGTTTCGTTCATATGTACCATGACCATCGCGTAAACAGCATGTTATCATAAAGATTTACTATATTTTACCTAAGCAAGAGCCTGATTGTGTTACAGAAGACAGCACAATGCTGCTTGCTAATCACACGCAAATGGCATAAACGCTCTTTTTTCGTTCCATATCAGGAATTCACCAACAAAGAACGCTCTTTATGTTTACCATCATAATATAAACAAACACCAAAAAAGTAACTTTTTATGCTTTTGTTTACATAACAATGGTCAAATATATGACAATAACATACTGTTTATGCGATATTTCTTATTTGTATACGGACAAAGTCTGTCTACATTTTGTTGTTCTTTCTGTTTGTGGCGGTTTTTGACGGGTGGAAATATTTTCACAGGATAACCACCGCCAAGGCCAACCGTACCTTTAAAACCAGCCTGCCACTTAAATTTTTTGTTTGTTATTGTTTATCGATACACTTTTTTAAAGTGGCACGCCCGTTTTAAACTGATATTTTAATTTTATTTTACTCGTTTTAACGACACGACCATGTCGGGCGCACGTTATGTTGAACAGATGTCGAACCAACGGTGAATATACCACTATATAAATACCACGGATTTGGGCGCTGGCAGATCAAGGTTCCATTCGCAGGGACGGTGTCCCTAACATATTGGCGTCCTTAAAGTGATGTGAAACATTCCGGTAGGGTGATCAAATAGAATGTAGATTATTCTTGTTCAAAGTAGGTATTTTTTACAAATAATATATATCCAAATTGACAACAAACATCGTCATTCTTATATATTAATTAGATTCCACCACGATCTTACGATCAATTCAAACCAATTTATTATGCCTTTATACAAGGGGTGGGGGGGGGGGGGGGGTGGTCAGGAAAAATGTCCTGACACTAGGCACAATTTTTTCCCCCTGCCCTCTGGGTACCCACCACCCCCTAATTTTTATGTTTTCCCGATTCGGTGATAGGGACACACCCCCTCCAAACTGCTTCAACTGACTAATTTACTAATTTTTCCTGATCTTATCCGATCAATATTATGTAGCATGATTATAGAAGCATTCCTACTTTTTATTTACCAACAATACTGTAAAGTTTCAAAATAATTCTCCAATAAATGTGGGCTGCAGGGTCTGCTGATGGATTGACATTTGAAATCCAAGATGGCTGCTGGTGTCCATGTTTGTCTTCAAAAAATTTGGCGGAAAAAATGGAGGCTCCCATCTAGAGGTCACCTCGAAGATCCATATGAAGTTTGGTGACGATTGGATGAGAAATGTACGTGACCTGTCAGGTGTGCAAAAGGATTTGGTCATACAAAGAGTAAAATCCAAGCATGATGGCCACTGGCAGCCATGTTTTTTTTACAAAATGCGGGACAAAATGGTAGGCACCCATCGAGAGGTCACACCGAAGATCCATATGAAGTTTGGTGATGATCGGATGAGGGATAAGTTCTGCAGGGTGTGCTAAAGGATTTAGTGATGCAAAGAGTAAAATCCAAGATGGCTGACAGCGGCCATATATTTCATCAAAAATCATTCAAATTTTACATCTCCCATCTAGAGGTGATCCTAGACCCATATACCAAGGTCAAAGTTTGTTTTAACACCTTTGTTTTATTTTATTATGGTTTTTTGAATAGTCTATTTTTATTTGAAGAGTTCATTGACGATTAATCAAGTTTACATATATTTGAAGAATCTATTAGTGTTATGTTTTCATTTATATCAGGTTGAATAAATTATTTTTAATAGAACTATTTAAATCTGAGCCTCTCCATGTCAATGTGCATTAATTGATAGATCCTTGATGAAAACATTTAGCAAGCTGACATTTTTATTGCCCCTTGATCCCTCGTCATTAACTGATGGTGAACTCAAACCCCCCTGCCAAGAGTTAAGTGCATACCTATTACATAATAGAAGCATTTTAAAACCTTTTGTCCCATTATTTTGAAGAAAAATGACTCTAGAAAAAATTTACAGGGCCAGGAAAAATTTACAGGGCCAATCTTCACTTCGATCTGTATTTTTTCACAAAATAGCTATTTGTAGTCTTAGAATTGGGATTTATCAAAATGTTTGTTGTTGTTGTAATTGTGGTCCAGAATAGATATCTAGACCATCTTCAAAACACTAATGAGTGAAAATTGTGTGACATGACTTCACAGGAGCACTGATTCTTTCACCAGAAAAGAGCTTAACCATATCTATACTAAATGGATTCTCCCGTTCAGTTATTAACACTTTGAGTGCCAGGTCGATTTTTGTATCAACCCATATACCCTGTGCCAATGCATTCTCTTATATATGCGAGTCGACCATAGGTCACCTCGCATATATAAGAGAATGCATTGGCCTAACATATATTTTTTTTTTGTTGACAATTTTAATAATTTATTCTTATATTCTTTAACAAACTTATTTTGTAGATTTAGGGTCGATGAGATCGGTCCCTGGCACTCAAAGGGTTAAGGTATCAATTGAAATGGTCTATTATTCATCTGGAGGGATGATCATAAAATATAAGCAGACGACAGACAAAAAACATTATAATACAAGTGCAGAAGGATTCTTATACAAACGACATGGCATTTGTTGCACTTACATTAGTATCTGACCAGTTCATATGGGATAACTATCAATGAGTATTTGTTATAGAAAGGGGTAATATGCTAATTGTTGATTACCGGTAATGTTTCAGGTTGGGTTTATTGTCCGAACAAGAACAAAAAGAAGGAAGAAGGGACTCATTCGATGCTCTGGGCACGATATAACAACAACGCCATATCTACCTATCAGACAACTATTCAAACAACGCCGCTGACTCCAGCTGGCAATGCCGGTACTAGATTCATGCCGCTTCCGTCTGGAAGTTTAACTCCAACAACGCCGGTTGCCAATGGAAATCTTACGTCAATGGTAAATGCAGCTACACTCAAGAAATTGGCTGCAAAAAGGTTCTCGCCACAACCTATTCGACCCAAGATCGAGCTTTTACAAAATAAACGTGAGATAATCCACATTATATCATTCAGACCACAGTATCAACTTCCGACGATCGTTTGAATTGGGCCAATATTCTTATTTGGCCAAAAAGAACACACAGGGAACAATGTACACTGTCATGTAGATGGCGTCCTTCCGATTCAGCATTGAATAATTTTTAATTTAGGCTCTTTCGCGGTCTGCGTGTCATCTGCGATTTCCTCATCTGATGCAATATCAATATAATTGGGTCCCTTTGCTGTGCCCCGGAACAAAAGGAACGCAAAGCAATGACTGCATGGTTCGCTGATACAGCTTGCATCTTTTACTGAATTAGAACAAATTAAAATCATTGAACAAAAATAAAAACCTTCAATACATTCATTCAATTATAGATCCAATAAAACTGTGATAAAATGGAATTTGAATATTTACTAATGCATATTAAGCATAATTCAAGGCAGTGTTGAAATTAGAGTTATTCTTGGTGTGTTAGTCATTATGACTAACCCAGAGTTAGTCATATAGTGACTCACTGAAAGGTGTGGGTTAGTCAAAGTGACCCCAAATTGCTTGACAAACCATAAGTTAGTCATATTGATCTGATTGTTTTCTCAGTTTGGTCCAAAGTGATTTAGGTTATGGGCTGTATATTATCAATACACAATTTAGTTGATAAAATTACAACATCACAAAAATTTTCTTTTTGCAGCACGAGTGGTGACAGTTGAATCTATTACAAGAAACAGATCCCAAACGAACAACCCTGCTTCGGCGGCAACAGAGGCGAATGGTGGAGACAGATCGGGAGCTCAACAAAATGGAATCGGTGAAGCCAAAGAGTAGGTTTTCGTAACTTCGCATAATGGACTAAGTACTACTGATAATGATTGCGAGTACGGTACTATATACGTCACTATAATTTGTGTTATTTCTATTGTTGTCATTTTTCATGCATACCCCTATCTATAGTTATGATTACGGTTTTGAGAAGTTAAGCAGGGACACGCTAGCTTTGCATGCAACAACCATTGAGCCTACCACTGACTATGACCTTTTAACAACAAAATTGGACCAAATATTTATGGCACAGAACCACATCACCTTACTGCGAGTGGCAATATTTTTATTATGAACGGCACTATATTTTTTCACAAACGCACTCTATAGTTATCAGTTCAGCAAACATATTTTTGGACCAGCCGAAAAAATTACAACATCTATTATATAGCTGTTCGTAATTGTTATCAGTAGTAGTTCATTAATGGAAAGGTGCTGTTCATGATCAATTAATATATATGTTACCATGGTACTAAATATCTGTGTAAAGCTGCGCAAAGTTTAACAAAATTTACCTAAAAATGTAGGAATAAAATCTCGGACAAAGGTATACCCATGTATCGAAAAAAATTTGAAGTGTTCGAAAAAAGGGGGGAATAACTCCACAAAACAAAAGTCAAACAGACCTCAGGTGCACAGGTTCCCTTGGTACTATATCTGTGACAAGTTTTAAGATAATTGACAGAAAAATGTAGGAATAAAAGCTCGGACAAAATTATGTTGAAAAAGGGGGATAACTTCAGATGGACCTCATAATCGCAGGTGCACAGGTTCCCATGGTACTAAATATCTGTGCCAAGTTTAAAATAAATTGACCTGAAAATGTAGGAATAAAACCTCGGACAAAATTACATCCACGGATGGACGAGCTGATTCCAGTATAAGAGAAATCTCTGAATAGCCCATGTGCGAAAATCAGGACCCATTTTTATACCCCTCACAACGAGTTGTGGGGGGGGGGGGGGGGGTATAATGAAAGTGTCAATGACTTAGGTAGGGGAATAATTTAATAGTTGACTGTAAATGGAGGAATAGGAAAGGTGCTATAATTGAAATGTCTAAGTAAGACAAGATGTACATGTCAATATCAACATTCATGACAGGTTTCATAATGATCGGATCAGGGATGTGGTGATTATGGTGTGCCAAAGGATTTAGTGATGCAAAGAGTAAATTATAAAATGGCCACCGGCAGCCAGGTTTTTTTCCGAATTACCCCGAAATGACTTGTTCCCATCTACAACCTTTACAAATCTCATAATGATCTGACCAAAGGTACGACCTGTAGCCTGTACCAAAGGATTTAGTCATGCAAAGAGTGAAATCCAATATGGCTGCTGGCGGCCATGTTTCTTAGCCAAACGACCCTAAAATGACTCGTTCCCCATCTACATGTCAATGTCAACAGCCTTTACAAATCCCATCTACATGTCATTGTTAACATCCATGACAAATTTCATGAAGATCCGATCAACGCTACGACCTGTAGCCCGCGCCAAAGGATTTAGTCATGTATAGAGTAAAATCCAAGATGCCTGCTGGCGGCCAATATTAACATCCAGCCTGGATGATCCAGGACAAATTTCATGATGATCAGACGAATAGTACGACCTGTATTCCGCACCAATGGATTTAATTTTGAAATCTAAGATGGCCACCAGCATGACCCCAAAATGACTCGTTCCCTTCTACATGTCATTGTTAACATCTATGACTAATCTCATGAAGATCTGACCAAAGCTACGACCTGTAGCCCGCGCCAAAGGATTTAGTCATGCAAAGAGTAAAATCCAAGATGGCTTCTGGCGGCCATGATTTTTGGCCGAATGACCGCAAAGTGACTCGTTCCCATCTACATGTCAATATTAACATCCATGACAAATTTTATGAAGATTAGACCAAAGGTACGACCTGTAGCCCGCACCAAAGGATTTAATCATGCAAAGAGTAAATTCCAAGATGGCTGCTGGCGGCCATGTTTTTTGGCCGAAAGACCCAAATGATTCGTTCCCATCTACATGTCACTGTTAACATCCATGACAAATTTCATGAAGTTCCGACCAAAGCTACGACCTGTAGCCCGCGCCAAAGGATTTAGTCATGCAAAGAGTAAAATCCAAGATGGCTGCTGGTGGCCATGTTTTTGGCCGAATGACCCCAAAATCATTCGTTCCCATCTACATGTCACTATTAACATCCATGACAAATTTCATGATGATCAGACAAACAGTACGACCTGTAGCCCGCACCAATGGATTGAATTTTGAAATCCAAGATGGCCACCAGCGGCCATGTTTCTTGACCGAATGACCCCAAAATGACTCGTTCCCATCTACATGTCAACATTCATGTCAAATTTCATAAAGATCAGACCAAAGGTACGACCTGTAGCTCGCGCCAAAGGATTTAGTCATGCAAAGAGTAAAATCCAAGATGGCTGCTGGTGGCCATGTTTTTTGGCCGAACGACCCAAAAATGACTCGTTCCCATCTACATCTCATTGTTAACATCCATGACAAATTTCAAAAAGTTCCGACCAAAGCTACGACCTGTAGCCCGCGCCAAAGGATTTAGTCATGCAAAGAGTAAAATCCAAGATGGCTGCTGGCGGCCATATTTTTTTTTGGCCGAACAACCCCAAAATCACTCGTTCCCATCTACATGTCAATATTAAGATCCATGACAAATTACATGATGATCAGACGAACAGTACGACCTGTAGCCCGCGCCAATGGATTGTATTTTGAAATCCAAGATGGCTGCCAGTGGCCATGTTTTTTGACCGAATGAGCCCAAAATTACTCGTTCCCATCTACATGTCAATGTCAACATTCATGACAAATTTCATAAAGATTAGACCAAAGGTACGACCTGTAGTCCGCGCCAAAGGAAATTGTTGACGGACACACAGACGACGGACGCCAAACCATGGCAATAGCTCAAACTTACAAAGTAAGTTGAGCTAAAAATGGGTCCTGATTTTCGCACATGGGCTATTCAGCGATGTATGTAATAGGTCATGGGCAATTCCAGTGTCAGAAGTACACGTCAGAGAGAAAAGTATACTCTAATGGGCAACTATAAGGCTGTTCTGCATTTATTTTCAGATTCAATAGCTTCCACTTCATTTCCTTTTTCAAAACCATGTAGGTGCAGATCATGAGATAATGCAATTTTTTATCACCAATGCAGTAAACAGCAGTGTCGAACGTACTCAGAGAAATTGAAAATTGGACCCCTGTTCACTTCAAACTGAGATTTCTCTTAAATGCCCTTGTCCAGCAGGACCATTTACTAGAACTTTAAACTGAAAATAAACCGTTTGACAATATTTGTTATGAAAATCCAGGACTTTAGCTTTGATAGCTCCTCCACCCATCCAGAAAATCCATCTGTGTTAGACATAAAGATGTTGGTGTTGGACCTACATCTGTGAATTTTCAAAAGATGATAACCGCTTTGGTCGCAGATGAATTCAACAGACATATGTTAAAATTATGTTTAATGTCTGAATATCTCCGTTATTTTGTCGCTATAATAATTCCAAAAGGAATTTAGTCAAACATCACGTGGCACATGTTATTCATGTTGAATACCATTATACATCCCAAATCGTGAACCCCGATTAGATATTGGCCATTTGATTTTAGGTATCTCCGGACAGAAGATAACGACTTGGTGGATTTGGATAAAATCATGGAGTTAGTGAAGTGCATGTGGCCATTCCCATTCCCTATCACAGACAGTCCAGAAAAGGAATACCGACCAATATCTCCACCCTTCCACACAGTTCCAGACTTATACTCGGGTAGGGTTAATATAAATATGTAAAATTTCCAATTTCATCAGCTGATCTCATATACCGTATCTGAAGGAGCGAATTGATGCCAGATTGACTGGAGAAACACGCACCATAGTACGATGGAATAGAAGATATGCTGCCTTATACATGTATATGGTGCAATTTAGTGACATAATAATTACTATGCCATAGTTAGCTATGTCACCCATCGATTTTCTCGTACAATGAGTCTACTTGGACCAATTAACCCTTTGGAGAGTATCTGTAATGTCATATACATGATGTCATGAGTAAATTTAACGTCATAGCAATAATTATTAACAAGTTTGGGTCAAAAGTGTCCAATAATTCGTTTTAATTCATGTGCATTTTTTGTTAACGTGTGTTATCATAATCATTTGCACTTATATATTCGGGACATTATATTAATCAAAACAAGTCCTATACAAATCATTTATAAATCATATGATTTATTGAAGTTATGTCTACATAAAATAACACTTCCTGAAACGACATATATGTCGTTCTACTCCTCAACCGATAGACGACATATACGTCGTTCTACTCGCCAAAGGGTTAACCCATTGTGTTGCATGGAGATTGATCTCTATTCAACACGCGGCAACATTGTATTCTTCTTATAGATATAGTTAAGACGATGACTCGGAAGTTTGCTCGACCGGGGCAATCCACAACATAGAGAAGTTAAGCTCATTCACTCATACAGTAACGCCCTTAGTAATCGACCTCTTAACCACAGCAGAATTATGGGTAACTTTTCAGGATTTAGTCGGAAATATGGCTTGTTGCCATTCATCGGAAAGCTCTCGGGGAGAGCTTTCCGATGAATAGCAACAAGCCATATTTCCGACTAAATCCTGAAAAGTTACCCATAATTCTGCTGTGGTTAAGAGGTCGATTACTTCGGGCATTACTGTACATAGTCTGTTTTATTGATATGAATTCAATTCATGTTTATCTGCTTACATTTATTTCATGTGTATTAAGACAGTTCCCCCCCCCCCAAGTACAATTTTATGTGAGCATGAAAAAATAAGACTGCATGTTGATTAAAGATCAACTGTCTCGATACCTTCAAGTGTGCATGTAGATCAACTGTCTCGATACCTTCAAGTGTGCATGTAGATCAATTTGAGAGAGGATTGACAACGATGCTGGTAGATCTTGGTAGACTCATTGTGCTGGAAAAATGACGGGTGACATAACTATGGCATAGTAAGTATGACGACCACTTGTCACCAAATGTAAGGAAACATACCTACTATGCCATCGTACTCTGATATGTATCTCCAGGTTGTATGCTGCAATGTGGGCAGGTACCAAAATACCTGAATGTGACAACAATGATTCTCTTACTTGATTTCCGGCTATGTAGTAGGTGTAGTAGGTGTACATATGAATATAGCAGTCACATGTCAACATGGGGAGAGAGGCTTTGGGTAAAATTTACAACCATAGAAAATGTTGCCTCATACAAGTTGGAATATCAAAATTCTTGCACAATAACAAAGATGGAGGAGTGAAAATGAGATTTGATAAGTTTGAAATTAGTCTGGTTTAAAGATTTATTCAGGGTTCCAGACGTCCTGTTACAACAACATAAACACATCTAATTTAACATCATTTTCTATATTATTCTCAAGTTGTTCTGTGGAAAAAAATGTTGAAATGCAAATAAGACATAAAATTAGACCTATTAATGCCTACGAGTATCATTTTGTTAGTGAAAAATTAACAAAATAATTTTCATTCCCAGGTTTTTAACTGGTGGAGTATGATCTCTGCTGGGGTTAGTCACAGTAGAGATTCATGGCATTCATTCATGTATAAAGTATGTGTTTTTTTTACTTGAGCAGACTTTTACAACAAGAACCACAGTATTGAAGAGTTGCTCACAGAGTTGGATGGACTCGATCCTTATGATTGCTTCTCTTTTGAAAACGAATTTGAAGATTGCGAGAAAGAAATACCGGTCGATCTTATCAGGTATACCAGTACTAGTATAACTCTAGTTTCGAGAGGGGTAGATTGACTTAAAGGCATGGATAGCCTTCTTTACAGGTTATAATTTAGGAACAAAAGTTACCAAATTATAAAAATTTCCTCAAGAATATACTAAGTCTAAGACTATATAGTATAATGATAGTATGAATACGTCATTATACATAAAACACACTTTATGTGAGCCTCGAGTTTATGTATAGCACGTTAATAGTGAGCGATAAGCAATACACTCAACACTGTTGCAATTATTATAGGAGAGTGAATCACTGTGAAACATTCAACACCGAAATCTTGAGAGGCAGGGATTAGCAAATGCTATATCGGTATGTTGTAAACAACTTGGTGCCATTTCTAACTAAAGTTCAATTAGTGGGGCCCCCTGGCGAGTGTATTGCCTATCGAATACTCTTTCCGTACTTTTTGTTTACATAACATGTCATTTGTTTACATAACACAGAGTACTAACATGGTAATAACAAGCAATTTACGAGATAATCATTTGGTGTATGACGTAATTGCCACAGGTTAGGAGAAAATAATAACTGGATTGAAAAATATTCATCTCTTTGCAACAACAATTATATTATGTACACGTTTTGTCTGATCATTTCCTAATCATGAAGTAACATGGATTGGCTTGATTTTGACTAGAGCGGGTAGGATGGGTCGGATAAATATTTTTTTTGGTGTGATTCGAATGCGATTGTTGATGGCACTAATAATTAGATCTTCACCTTCCAAAACATTTTCGTTGGACGATCCGATAGTTCCGAGCGTTTGTCTATAAACAAATGCAGGGTTTCTGCTAGGGGGTAGGGGAATGGGGCCGGTAGCCGTCAAGGGGAAAAATCCAGGTAAAAGTAGCCTGTTTTAGCACTGGTTGAACTACTTTCGTTATATCGGCCAATAGAATCGTGTGAGAGTAGAAATGGCAGATTGTTTTGTTCCATTTCTGCCAAGCTATCAAACCTTATACATGTACCTGTAACTTTAAAACTAGTAAATTTATTAGATATAAATTAATTTACGAAGTACAGAACACCAGTAATTTTGATCCCGAGTTAAACGTGCTCGTTAATGTTAAAAGACTCACTGTGGAAGACCCAGCAGATATTTCGGATGCATAACGTAATCGGAATATATTTTAGCAGCTGCAGTGTAAATATTGAAGGCTGATTACATATCTGGCCGATGAGTATTCTTTGTGGGCAGTGGTAAGATGCCTTGATGCCCAGTGCGGCTACTCCCACATTTCTCTCTCGCTCTATTACAAAGTGAACAGTATATTTTGCGGTATAAAACATGACAGGTACGATTAAAATACTGCTCTTTTGCATAACATAACTGGGTACTAACCGCAACGTAACTAACCAGCCTCAAAGGCATAGCTTCTAGCGATGTCAGTTCCGATCACTTCCTGTTTCAATTTTCTGTATAACAACACGTTTAGAGTGTGTACACTCACAAGATATAAAATAAATTCACCTTTTAAAATTCCTTAGTACTATTCCAACAAAATTCAGAAGTTTTAAACATCTTTATACCTTTATAGACATGCAGTATGTCCTGGGGTATGGCAGGAGGGGAAAACTTGGCGAGGGGAACGGGGCCGTCAAGGGGACCCCCTGCCGGTATAGCGGAAACCCTGACAAATGGTTCTGTTACGTTTTTGATGTTTGTTTACATAACAAAGCATACAAACGTGACAATAACATGAAATGTACGTGATATAAATTGGTATCAGAACAAAATTTTAATTCCACAATGTTGTAGGCTAACAAAACGGGTCTGAGGTTCCCGCGCTTTCCATTTGTTGTGTGTTCGATATCCAATACTCTGACCACCAAGGACGTGTCTCCAAACAATTAAAATAGTTGTACGATATTTTGGTAAAACAAAAGTCACCCAACCAAAATTAAATTGTACAATATTTTTGAAATAACAACTCAATAATATGGGAAAAAGTATTTTCCAGATGACTAAGGGGCACATACTCTAAATATATTGTGTAAATTGACACGTAAAATCTGATAATGCAAAAAAGTTGACGATATTCTATCAATAATGATGGGAGAATCCATTCAGTAAAGAAACGGCATAATGCAAAAAAGTTGACGATATTCTATCAATAATGATGGGAGAATCCATTCAGTTAAGAAACGGCAAACAATCATTCTCGACTCAGCCACTTCTGATTTGCTTGGAAATAACATGTTCCATAAATAGACACCATATCTTTCTATTACGTGATTGATTATGTCCATACTACCGGGAAGTACGTCTGTTGACTGGGGACATCGCCTGTCAAACTTGAACTAATTATTGCTATTTATTACTATTTATCACTATTTAATGCACAATCAAGTTTTTGTGGAAGAGGTTATTTCTGAGCGAAGCGGAAATGGCCAAGTAATTGAGAATGGTACATAGCACTGACCCCTGGAAATAGTGTGTCTGACATTTGCAGATTGAGGTCCACAGACGGTGAATTAATTTAATGATGCTATCCCACACATCCGGGCTAGCATAACCAAATTCACCTTCTGGGGACCTCATTCTGCTTAGTCCTCATCTGGGAAGTAACTATAGTCTCAAATTAACATTGTTTTTAGTCACACTTTCCCTTTTGTTCACTCTCTTTATCCCCATATTTGCAGAAGATAAAATGCAATAAGATAGAATCCAATAACAGTTGAGACCTAAGCAGAATGAGGTTCCCAGAGGGTGAATTTGGTGATGCTAGCCCGCTATGTGGGATAGCGTCACTAAATTCACCCTCTGGGGATCTCATTATGAAAATGACAGACACACTATTACAAGACTTGGTTGAGAATGGGTAAACATTAAGCATTAGTTAACCCTTTCATGAGGGGAGCTTCCTGAATTTTTGCGAAGACCCTGTGCCAATGCATTCTCATATATATGCGAGTCGACCATATAAGAGAATGCATTGGCCTAACAAATTTTATATCATTTTTTATAATTGTTAAAGAATGTAAGAAAAAATGAAAAAAATGATAAAAAATTGTTAAAGAATGTAAGAAAAAATGATAAAAATTGTTAAAGAATGTAAGAAAAAATTATAAAAATTGTTAAAAGAATGTAATAAAAATTGATAAAAAATGATAAACAATTGTCAGGTCAATGCATTCTCTTATATGCATATATCAGAGAATTCATTGGCACAGGGTCTGTAATGTTGCGCTAATGCAGCTCCCATCATGAAAGGATTAAGCGCCATTACAAGGTTTGGTTGAGAGTAAGTACATTTTTATTTCAGCTGGCAGAGTTATCTCAAAAGTAACGTCTCCCCGAGCATCAGTTTGGAAAAGTGTTTCAATGAATCCCCCCTTACAGAGGACAAAAACATAAAAATCAGCCCAATACCTGTATCAAAGACGCTCAACAGAGAGGCATTAAATATTAAAGCGACAGCCAGTCTCCAAAAGGAGAAGGAAAGCTCTGAAGTTCAGGATGAGGAAGCAGTTAATCTATCGGTCGGGGCTTACGAGGAGATCGAATGCAGCGATGATTCATCGGGGAGTGATACAGAGTCGGTCAGCAGCGAATATGAGGCTGATGCTTCTCCCAACAGAGGTCATAGGTCAGATCCAGAAAATATAATAGTGACGTCACCGATTAATCGATCATGTGACAGACACAAGACTGAAAGTGGCCAACTTCCTTCATTGGGTAAAAGTGTTCAAGAAGAGAAAGATAGAACTATAAATCTTTTGCGTGCTGATGATGACGACACAGATGACGAAGCGGATGCCGGCAGAATGAGAAAAAGTCTGAGGAGTAATTCAAAACTCTCTCCAGTCAAAAATCCACCATGCTCTCCGAACAAGAAGAAAAGAGAATTCTTCGGTAGAATGAAAAACAAGCCAAAAATGGCACAACTGTGATAGATTTAATATATAGTTTAACCCTTCCATGACGGATGCTACGCTGGAACAGCGTTAAAGATCCTGTGCCAGTGCATTCTCTTATATATGCGAGTCTCCCATAGCGAACCTTCCATATAAAAGCGAATACACTGGCTTACAAGGTCAATATTGTTACGCCATTGCATTTTATTATATATGCGAGGCTCCCTATGGGAGAATCGCATGGCATATATAAGAGAATGCATGGCACAGGATTTTTGCAAATTCCAGAAAGCTCCAGTCATTGATGGGTTAATTTGGAGCTAGACTTTGTAATGTTCAAGTTTTAGCCCGATGTACAACCTCACCATGGACTCATCTCATAAATTCATCATTCTCTTAATAAAGTAAATATCCCTTTCATGATGGGAGCTGCGCTGATCATGTGCCAGTGCATTCCCAAAGAGAATGTATTAAAGATGCATAATCCCATTAAATATCAATCAATTAATATTTATTTGGCTTCGGGGTTAAAAAATATTTGATTCTAGTCGAGGAACCCACCCATCAAAGCTCAGAGTTATTAGATATCAATTTGTGAAATCTATTATTTTTTACCATCAAGACTTATTTGTGGCCAGATAAAAATTTGAAGAATTATCAGTGGCCCAGTAAACAGTCGACGAACCGATGGACTCGGACCAAATTGCGGATGAAGATGGATAACTCTAAAATCAAGTGGCTTTGGGTTGAACAAAATGCTGATAAATAACAAGGTTTAGGCAATTTTATACTATATAGTTGACTGTGGTTAGTATTATTTTTGGGCACTGATAACTAAAGCGGAATTTCCAAAAAAGTCGTTGTATTTGGAATCTGATGATATGGGGAACATTGAATGGAATTGAGTACCTTTAATACAAGGCTTAATATAAGGTCAAGGTAAATATTGTTAAGACAGCGCATTCTATTATTTATGCGAGGTTCCCTATGGGAAACTCACATATATAAGAGAATGCAGTGTCACAAGGTTTTCACTAAATTCCAGGAAGCTCCAGTCATTTTAGCCCGATGTAGAACCTCATCATGGACTCATCTCATAAGGTTCCCTATGGGAAACTCACATATATAAGAGAATGCAATGGCACAGTGTTTTCACAAAATTCCAGGAAGTTCCAGTCATTGACGGGTTAATTTGGAGCTAGCCGTTTTCATAAATTTTTAGCTTGATGTAGAACCTCACCATGGACTCATCAAGTTCATCATTCTCTTAGTATATGTAAATATATCTTCACATCCCATTAAAAGCATCATCAGCTATTTATTAATTTATGTGATCTTTTCATCAACTATTCAAGTACATTTTCCCCTCTTTATTCACAACGTATATGTATATATACACTATCATATAGACTCCACCCCACTTCACCTGATGATTATTAAAGATGCAGAATCTGATTCGATGGTCCTCGTATCACCCAGTAACAACAACGGAATTTCACCAAAAGCCGATTTAGTTATCCAAATTAGTTCATGACCAATAAATACTCGATCACATCATTACCAAGCACGATATTAAATTTACCGAAAAATATTTTTTTCCTCTTTTGCCAGTTTGGTCTATGAGCGAGCGTGCATGGTTTACAATTTAATACATATGGTGATGCCTAGTTCAGTTTGTGTCATCACACATGTTGACAAACATCTATTTCCATGGTGTTCACAAAATCTGCTGAGCAGCACATTAAGTCAGCCCAATATAATATTTCCAAGCACTTAGCAATGATAACATGCATATGATCGATATAAATAACTGGCTTCAGATGGAATTCGGCTGAACTTTTAAAAATACGCCCAATATACTGCTTACTTCGCGAGCACCGATGCTTGTTGACAAATCATTGTAACAGTTTGTTTAAATAACAATTGTTTCAACACACGAGATTTTGTTATTGAGGAGCTATCAATAATGTATATAAGAACACTGGTTATCTATTTCCCAATGTTCTTCTTCATGGTGACGTTTTACTTTTTATTTGATTTAAACATATACCCACTGCGATTGCCTTGAATCTCATTAACGCGATCACATGCTTATGAATCAATCTTTTGGGAGATAACTCCAGTCTATCGGCTTCAAGTCTGGATTTAATGTGCCTGACATTTGCATAATGAGGTCCCCAGAGGGTGAATTCAATCCGATGGGCCAAACCGTTTTTGCATTGGATGGCAAATATTCTCACAAACCAGTGACACAAATGTCGTATCTCCAGAGATCTTCACAATTATTCATGCTATAAGGTCGTATGTCCAACAGCAGCCAATCGGATGCTTCAGGTTGTCCACGTGACTTCTGTTTTGTGTTTGTAAATTCTCAACTGTGTGCTATATGGTCGTATCTCCATGTTAGTCACGTGCTCATTAGGTGATTTAAATTTTGTGACTGTTCCACAAATTTCTGTATGATGATGTACATGAGTGCATATTCATAATGTAGAATAGGCACTTTTTAGTTCATAGACACATGGGATTGCCACCATATTTAGCTTAATCTGTATTTATTAGCACAACTTCCTTATAGCATGGAAACCAATAGTCATTGACGTACGTAAAAGGTCGTATCTCTAAACAAGTTATTGCTTTTTAAAAGAAAACGAGGGAGTAAATAGAATAGAAAAAATATGTGGTTCAATGGACAGCTAATGCCAGTTTTCATTGGGATAAATACAACAATACGTCACGCTTTGTCAACATTATGAGAAATGTTGTCTGAAAACTTCAACCTTCATGTTCTTGGAAAGTTGAAAATATGAGTTACGACATTATAGCTCTGAGGCGACGTACTATGGGAGATCTAGGATCAGATTGAAGTTCCCCAGTTGAAGTTGGTGATGTTTACCCATTATTACATCGATTATGCATTTTATCTTATGCAAATTAGGGGATATAAAAACTTCACAGAAGGGAAAAAGTAACCAAAAACAATGTTAATTTGAGATTATAGATACTTCCCAGAAAATGAGGCCTAAACAGAATGAGATTCCCAGATGGTGAATTTAGTGATGCTAGCCCACTGTACAGGATGGCGTCACTAAATTCACCCTCTGGGGCCTCATACTGCAAATGTCAGACACACTATTTCCAGTCTTGAGTCTATCGGTTTCTAGCCAACATGTTTAGATACTCGTTCATTTGGAAGATCACTCCAGTCAATCGGCTTCTTGCACGATATCTTTAGAAACTCATTCTGTCGGGAGATCACTCCTGTCTATCGGCTTCTTGCACAATATCTTTAGAAAGTCATTCTGTCGGGAGATCACTCCAGTCTATCGGCTTCTTGCACGATATCTTTAGAAACTCATTCTGTCGGGAGATCACTCCAGTCTATCGGCTTCTTGCCCGACATCTTTAGAAACTCATTACATTGTGAGAAGTGTTTACAGCCGAAGAATCCTTTGTTAGCTGACAGAGGTGATGGATGGACTCCTCGAAGGATGTGGTGTTTCTTCTGAAATAGACAAACACAAACCATTTGATTGTCAATCGAAACTCTCAAAAACTTGTTATAGAACAAGAGCATCGCCAGGGCATGGAAAATACGCCTGTGTTAATTTCAACAACAAGGGCCATAACTCTGGAGAAAATTGGTGGGCTGAACCCAAATTCAAACTTGACCTGTATTTTTGGCTAGTAAACTCACATACCAAATTTGATTTCATTCAGTTGAACAGACTTTCTAAAGTTATCATCTACAAAGCAAAATGAGTGCAAATTCCAACTAAAATTTGACCTATATTTTGTGCTAAACCCACATACCAAATTTCATTCCATTCAGTTCAGACTTTCTAAAGTTATCATCCGGAAATGAAAAAGGCAAACAAATGGACGGACGGCGGGGCGCCCCGACGGACGGACGGACCAATAACATAATACTTCCCCTTTTTTTCCAATGTATAAAAAGCATTACACAAAAACACACTGTCCAATCGGCTCGCGGAATACCAGTGTGAACGTCAGAATACCAGTGCTCCACAGGAGAATATCAGTGTTTTTAAGCGATATAATGGTATCATAATTAGAACCGGACGGCTAAATAATGACACAAAAGACAATGGAAAGGTATATACGATCAATTTTGAATTTACCCAGTGGAGGGGTCACCTAGTAATGTTCTGTTCGACTCTGGGTGATCTGGCCTTTGTTTAAAGCAGAAAAATAGGGTGTACAAACTCGTAGGAGGAGGTCAAATTTTGCCCTAATCGGTATTCTAGTGCGTTTTGTTTAATTCCTGAGTATAACTATAAAATTCCGACAGCGGAATCTATTGGCAATACAAGCACATCGAAATCACTGGCGTTTATCAGTTGGAAATACATGAAAATAAATCAAAACGAGGGGTGGTGATCACAGAAAATGGCACGGCGAACTACCAGTGCATGCCAACGAGGGCTACCAGTGCCAAATTTTCTTTATATGGTAAGTTATATCGGGTATATGTTGGGGGACGTTTTAGATTCGGTTTATGCTACCAGGAATGTCTCATCCCCTCATCAAATTTGGACACAATCAATCTAGAATGGTACATGTGTGGGTCTAAGATATGAAAGTTTGAAATTTTAATTACGGCGATACTCAACATTGGTGGAACATAAAGTAACAATTTAGTTGACAAGAGTATAAATTTCCCTTTATTCGGTATTGGCACTGAGTTAGTTCCATGTCAATTGGATTCAAACTAATGTTCACCATTTGCAAATACGTCTATCATTAAATAGGGAAGGTGAATATTGTTCTTGTTTCATGGTAGTGTATACGATTTCTCAAGACGTTCTAATTCTAATGGAATGATGTTTCTAATTATCCCAGCAAATGTTGCATATATTGGGTGGACTTGTTCCCAAAATTTAGAAAGTAATTGATATTGGGGCATGCATATGTTTGCCTATATGTTGAGTTCTTCGTTGATTTTAAGGCGTTAACGTATGTATGCATGCAGGGATCTGGGTGTGTCATTATTTGATGGATTGGATGTCTTAACTAAAGATGAATGAGTTATATATATAACTGAAAACATGTATAAAACGATTTAAATCGGTGAACATTCACACCAAATTTAATGGAGATCCAACAACCTGTCTGCTCAGACAGACAAAAAAACATTTCCAGATAAACAAAGATGAATAACTCTAGAACGGAAAACCCAAACAGAATGACTGAACACTCCATTTAACTTCAATCAGATCCTAGATCCCATAGCAGTTGATGCCTGAGCAGAATGAGGTTCCCTGAGGGTGAATTTTGTGAAGCTAGCCGCCATGCAGGATAGTGTCACTAAATTCACCTTCTGGGGACCTCATTCTGCAAATGACAGACACATTATTTGCTTTATACACAGTGTAGGGAGTGGAAGTGTCACAATTACTCACCTTATCAATGAAAGCTCCTTTCTTTTGAGCGTAGGCTCCCCATAGTATGAAGATGAGTCCCGAGTAATTTTTATTCAGCCATGAGATAACGGCATCTGTGAACTTTTCCCAACCTTTATCTTTGTGTGAGTTTGCTTCGCTGGCTCTTACCGTTAGAACAGCATTTAATAGCAGAACACCTGCAAGGATAAAAAGAAGGCATCCCATAAAAGAATTTTCAAAAAATCTCAATTTCAAACTATCAATTTGAAGGAAAAAAGCATTATCCCTTGTAACCAAGGTATGCTATAGTATTATAACAACAATACCTTCACAATATGAGAGATAATTTCCAACTATGTAAAAAATGAAAGTGTCAATGACACTGTAGCTCAACTTAGGTAGGGGAATAATTTAATAGTTGACAGTAAATGGAGGAATAGGAAAGGTGCTAATTGAAATGTCTAACCTGCGCCAAAGGATTTAGTGATGCAAAGAGTAAAATACAAGATGGCTGCTGGTGGCCATTTTTTTTGGCCAATTGACCCCAAAAGGACTCGTTCCCATCTACGTATAATTGTTAACATCCATGACAAATTTTATGAAGATCTGACCAAAGCTACGACCTACAAATTTCATGATGATCAGACGAACAGTACGACCTGTAGACCGCGCCAATGGATTGAATTTTGAAATCCAAGATGGCAGCTGGCAGCCATGTTTTTTGGCCGAATGACCCCACAATGATTCGTTCCCATCTACATGTCAATGTCAACATTCATGACAAATTTCATAAAGATTAGACCAAAGGTACAACCTGTAGCCCGTGCCAAAGGATTTAGTCATGCAAAGAGTAAAATCCAAGATGGCCATGTTTTTTGACCGAATGACCCCAAAACGACTCGTTCCCATCTACATGTCATTGTTATAATTCATGACAAATTTCATGACCAACTGACCAAAGCTACGACCTGTAGCCCGCACCAAAGGATTTAGTCATGCAAAGAGTAAAATCCAAGATGGCTGCTGGCGGCCATGTTTTTTGACCGAATGACCCCAAAACGACTCGATCCCATCTACATGTCATTGTTATCATTCATGACAAATTTCATGATGATCAGACGAACAGTACGACCTGTAGCCCGTGCCAATGGATTGAATTTTGAAATCCAAGATGGCCGCCAGCGGCCATGTTTTATGGCCGAATGACCCCACAATGATTCGTTCCCATCTACATGTCAATGTCAACGTTCATGACAAATTTTATAAAGATTAGACCAAAGGCAACCTATAGCCCGCGCCAAAGGATTTAGTCATGCAAAGAGTAAAATCCAAGATGGCTGCTGGCGGCCATGTTTTTTGGCCGAACGACTCCAAAATCACTCGTTCCCATCTACATGTCAGTGTTAACATCCATGACAAATTTCATAAACTTCCGACCAACACAACGACCTGTAGCCTGCGCCAAAGGATTTAGTCATGCAAAGAGTAAAATCCAAGATGGGTGCTGGCAGCCATGTTTTTTGGTCGAACGACCCCAAAATCACTTTTTCCCATCTACATGTCATTATTAACATCCATGACAAATTTCATGATGATCAGGCGAACAGTACGATCTGTAGCCCGTGCCAATGGATTGAATCTTGAAATCCAAGATGGCTGCCAGCGGCCATGTTTTTTGGCCGAATGACCCCAAAATGACTCGTTCCCATCTACATGTCAATGTCAACATCCATGACAAATTTCATGATGTTCCGATCGAAGCTACGACCTGTAGCCCGCGCCAAAGGATTTAGTCATGCAAAGAGTAAAATCCAAGATGGCTGCTGGCGGCCATGTTTATTGGCCGAACAACCCCAAAATGACTTGTTCCCATCTACATGTCAATATTAACATCCATGACAAATTTCATGTTGATCAGACGAACAGTAGGACCTGTAGCCCGCGCCAATGGATTGAATTTTGAAATCTAAGATGGCCACCAGCGGCCATGTTTTTTGGCCGAATGACCCCACAATGATTCGTTCCCATCTACATGTCAATGTCAACATTCATGACAAATTTCATAAAGATTAGACCAAAGGTACAACCTGTAGCCCGCGCCAAAGGATTTAGTCATGCAAAGAGTAAAATCCAAGATGGCTGCTGGCGGCCATGTTTTTTGGCCGAACAACTCCAAAATCACTCGTTCCCATCTACATGACAGTGTTAACATCCATGACAAATTTCATAAACTTCCGACCAAAACAACGACCTGTAGCCCGCACCAAAGGATTTAGTCATGCAAAGAGTAAAATCCAAGATGGCTGCTGGCAGCCATGTTTTTTGGCCGAACGACCCCAAAATCACTCGTTCCCATCTACATGTCATTATTAACATCAATGACAAAATTCATGATGATCAGACAAACAGTACGACCTGTAGGCCGCGCCAATGGATTGAATCTTGAAATCCAAGATGGCTGCCAGCGGCCATGTTTTTTGGCCGAATGACCCCAAAATGACTTGTTCCTATCTACATGTCAATGTCAACATTCATGACAAATTTCAAAAAGATCAGACCAAAGGTACGACCTGTAGCCCGCGCCAAAGGAAATTGTTGACGGACCCACGGACGACGGACGCCAAACCATGGCAATAGCTCAAACTTACAAAAGTAAGTTGAGCTAAAAAAGTGATTTAACTATTTTTAAAACCCACTTGCGCGTCTACCTATTGTTGTTGCTTGAGCATTATCCCGACGAATGTCTTCCAGAGAAGACGCCGAGGTGTTAGCTCGCCGAGGTGGCAATTATTTTGCGAGTCATTATAAGCTCAACTGTGCATTATCTAAATAATGACCAGCAAAATAATTACCACATCGAGAGGAATAAACATTCCTGGTTAAGTGGTCCTGCTTTTATGCTGATGGGTGCTACTATGAATTATTATGATGTTGGTAGAGCAAAGTGATGCTGAACTGAATTCCAAATTTGCGAAAAATGTCAGACAAGGACAAGATTGAGATGGTTTGACGCGAAACTTTTATCAAAATGTTCAATAGTTGGAAACATCAATGAGTCAATGACACATCAATTGTTTAAATAACAATAAGTTTACATTTATCTAATGTTAAAATTAAAATCGTTCTTACATTTGCTGAAAATTTGTACTAAAAGTGTCATAATTTGGAAAAATTACCACCATAGCGGATGTTTGGCAAGATATATATACAACATTTGGAGAGCGTGAGCTATACCAGTTGCATAAACTAAAAGAAAGTTCTATGAATAATAGAATGTGAAGAACGATAATTATGGGTTTCAAGATGTAATCGCGTCTACTCTAAAATAACGATTAAAACGCACCAACATCAAACATAAAATGGACGGGCAAAACAGAAAACAAGAAATCCAGTAGAAGAATGCTAAGTTGATAACCCGAAAAGGGATGCAGGACAGTTTGCAAAATGGAGGGGGTGAAATTAAAATTTCGTAACCACGTCCCTTCTTTGACCAAATGGGGATTATTGAAATTCAAGATAGTAATCGCTCAACAAATAACGATTGAATATGAAATCATATAAGAAATGAAAGTGTCAATGACACTGTAGCTCAACTTAGGTAGGGGAATAATTTAATGGTTGACAGTAAATGGAGGAATAGGAAAGGTGCTAATTGAAATGTCTAACCTGTGCCAAAGGATTTAGTCATGCAAAGAGTAAAATCCAAGATGGCTGCTGGTGGCCATGTTTTTTTGGCCAATTGACCCCAAAAGGACTCGTTCCCAGCTACGTGTCATTGTTAACATCCATGACAAATTTCATGAAGATCTGACCAAAGCTATGACCTGTAGCCCGCGCCAAAGGATATAGTCATGCAAAGAGTAAAATCCAAGATGGCTGCTGGCGGCCATGTTTATTGGCCGAACAACCCCAAAATGACTTGTTCCCATCTACATGTCAATATTAACATCCATGTTTTTCAGCCGAATGACCCCAAAATGACTCGTTCCCATCTACATGTCATTGTTAACAACCATGACAAGTTTCATGAAGAGCCGACCAAAGCTACGATCTGTAGCCCGCGCCAAAGGATTTAGTCATGCAAAGAGTAAAATCCAAGACGGCTGCTGGTGGCCATTTATTTTGGCCGAACGACCCCAAAATGACTCGTTCCCATCTACATGTCAATATTAACATTTATGACATATTTTATGATGATCAGACGAACAGTACGACCTGTAGCCCACACCAATGGATTGAATTTTGAAATCCAAGATGGCCACCAGCGGCCATGTTTTTCGGCCGAACGACCCCAAAATGACTCGTTCCCATCTACATGTCATTGTTAATAACCATGACAAATTTAATGAAGTTCCGACCAAAGCTACAACTTGTAGCCCGTGCCAAAGGATTTAGTCATGCAAAGAGTAAAATCCAAGATGGCTGCTGGCGGCCATGTTTTTTGGCCGAACGATATTAACATCTATGACATATTTCATGATGATGAGATGAACAGTACGACCTGTAGCCCGCGCCAATGACAAATGACAAATTTAATGAAGTTCCGACCAAAGCTACAACTTGTAGCCCGTGCCAAAGGATTGAGTCATGCAAAGAGTAAAATCCAAGATGGCTGCTGGCAGCCATGTTTTTCGGCCGAACGACACCAAAATGACTCGTTCCCATCTACATCTCATTGTTAACATCCATGACAAATTTCAAGAAGTTCCGACCAAAGCGACAACCTGTAGCCCGCGCCAAAGGATTTAGTCATGCAAAGAGTAAAATCCAAGATGGCTGCTGGCAGCCATATTTTTTGGCCGAACGACCCCAAGATCACTCGTTCCCATCTACATGTCAATATTAACATCCATGACAAATTTCATGATGATCAGACGAACAGTACGACCTGTAGCCCGCGCCAATGGATTGCATTTTGAAATCCAAGATGGCTGCCAGCGGCCATGTTTTTTGGCCGAATGAGACCAAAATGACTCGTTCCCATCTACATGTCAATGTCAACATTCATGACAAATCTCATAAAGATCAGACCAAAGGTACGACCTGTAGCCCGCGCCAAAGGAAATTGTTGACGGACACACGGACGACAGACGCCAAACCATGGCAATAGCTGAAAATTACAAAGTAAGTTGAGCTAAAAATGAAAAAAGTTATCTCACATGCATACTGTGACACGAGAGCATGACTCTCTTTACTTGCGGGTCTGGATTCTGAATGGGGAAGCCAGTCCATAAGTACAAGGTGGCGAACAATACGGTACTTTTTCGTGATTAATGATAACTCGCATTCAGCCGAAATGTGATGACTACAGCTTGTGTTAAGATATCACACGCACAGTTGCCAACCGCTCGCTGTCAGATCAGCGATGTATAGGCCAAACCAATAACATTATTGGATTGTAGGTTCTAATGACCGTTCAGCAAAGCGGCGCATTGGCCATCATGACCATTCAGCTTATACATTAATACACATTCGAAAGACCACTGTGTTCACAACACAGTGTCCGAATACCAATATGCCATGGTGTGCACATGGGCGTGTGGGTTTTAAGCCAGATAATGACCCTGTGAAGTGTCTGAGACCAAATAATCACACGCGGCCGCGGGTGATTATTTGGCCTCAGACACTCGGCACAATCGTTTTGACGATTCTGCGACCAATTTCACGATCCTGCGGCTTGACAACCATATCATGGAGCTACGCCAGGTTAATGATTCTGCGACCTTATTATACGTGATATTTTATGATAAACTTAGATAAAGGTTTTTTTTTACTCATTTGGGACGACAAAAGTGGGCTTCTTCTTGTTTTCATTGTATAGAGTAGACTTTGCAAGTCCACCAGGTTGACTCATGGAATACATATCAGGATGAGATCTATATATAAAATGAGTCACAATCGGCTCGATCAAATCGGGACCATCAGATCAAACCACAAACGGTTTGCAAAAAGTCATTTCTTGGGCTACAAAGGGACATTAACTGTGCGAAAAATAACATCCAACGTAAGCTTTCATAAGCATAAATGTAGGATTTGTCAAATTCGTACCTCAGTTGATGCAATATTCGATTAAACTCGGCACAGAAATGCAGTAACATTGTCAACTATTTGGCAACGCCTGGGTTCGACCATGACAACGACGATTGTGCGATTCGTTGAACGGTAATTTTCATTTGTATACGACGTATCTGACACTGATTTGGCAGCTTAGTTCTACATGTAAGCCCATGTATGCTGCTTTAATAATGTTAGGCACCGTGCCTTCGTTGTAATGAACAGATCACATGGATTCAATGCAGTACTGTGTATATATTGATCCCCACATGTGATGCCATAGAGACCAAGTTACATATGAGATGTCCACCTGTCGCAGAATCGTTAAACTGCCGTAGCACCATGGTTTTCAAGCCACAGAATCATGAAATTGGTCGCAGAATTGTCAAAACGATTGTGGTGTGTGACATAGATTGTGGGTCTATATGGTTAATTTGGTGTATCTCAGGTATCATTAGGTATAATTTTTATCAAACTCCACAGGTGAGTGGACATATGGTTGGGCCACATGTAGCCGCTTTGCCCACCCTATGCAGGGATGTTGCATTTTATCCGTCGCTACATTTTATGGTGTTATGTTCAGGTACGAATACCACAATACCTATATGCACCATGATTTGCCATAATGCGCCATGGTCACCCAGAAAATCCATATGAAGTTTGGTGATGATCTGATGAGAGATGTGGCCTGTTGGGTGTGCCACATGATTTAGTCATACAAAGAGTAAATTCCAAGATGGCCACTGGCGGCCATGTTTAAAAAAAAGTTTCAGTCAAAATAGGAGGCTCCCATCTAGAGGTCTCCCCGAAGATTCATCTGAAGTTTGGTGATGATCGGATGAGGGATGTGGTCTCTAGGGTGTGCTATGTGAAGAAGTTTCAATAGAAATTTGATAATAAAGAAACTTTCCAAAGATGAGGCCTGAGCAGAATGAGGTCCCCAGTCGGTGAATTTAGTGATGCTAGCCCACTATGTGGGATAGCGTCACTAAATTCACCCTCTGGGGACCTCATTCTGAAAATGACAGGTACCATACTTTCAGGCCTGACTGTAATTTACTTTTGCCAACTATTTTGCCAAATGAAAATAATTTTGGCGAAATTCTTTTAGAAGTTGCCAAATGCTGTCATGTTTCTGCAACGTTGAGTCTTATATTTCTACAATTGCTGTTTGAACGACTTAAAAGGTCGATCGGAAAGCACTCAATTTATTAATAATTTTCTCCCCTCTACAAAGAGAATTAGCAACATGTATGTAAACACCACCACCATACATACTAGTCGATATTAATGCTATAAGATTAACTGCATCACGACATGTGTTTTTTCCTAACCTTATAAAAACACCACTAATAAAATTCTTGCAGAAGTTTTCTGAAATGAATGGTATTGTTTGAACAAATTTGATATGTAAATTTGCCAAATGAAATTATGTTTGTCAAATTTGAATTAGTTTTGCATGAACGCTGATGTCAACACAACAACAAGTTTTATCGTGATATAATAATAATAAAAGTAATGTTACTCAGCTTACTCTACCGATTCATGAGGATTTAGCAATTATCCTGCCACACATTGGTACATGTAGGTGCACAGGATAGTATGACAGTGTTAATTTCTATATGGTGTGGGGGATAATGATACTTATCAAACTGCCAATGTTTTTATAAACAATTTGCATCAGAGCATATAATAAACAGCTAGATTAGATAAAATAGAACGACTGATGGATTACCTATTATGCCGCACCATTGACCTGAGGCACATCTTTCATCGAATGATTTGCGGATGACGCATGGATATATTTTGCGAAAGAGGAGCTCGAGCGAAGTGTAACTATGAGCCGCCCGCAACGAGTTTGATAAAATATTCAAGATTATGATGCAAGTTGTGTTTTGTATTTATTGTACACCGTTGTATCAGATAAATGAATACAATAATAAACGTATGCAATAATATGTATTCAATGGCTGGGATACCATTGAATACATTTGCCTCACATCAATGGGTGTTGAATAAAATAGAATCCCATCCATTGAATACATATTATTAAACTATTTTTGTTGACATCGGCTAGAAAGATGACATACATTACATCAACGATCTGCTTCGGGTGATGCCCCGATCTTTATTGGTTAATCATCAGACTTAAATCACAATAAAGGTAGATATAGTATCAATGAAGGTGACAGTCATGGATTGAAATTATCTGACAACAGTGTAGAATAAATACAGAAAACAACTTGCATCATAATTTCATTTTTTTATCGAACTCATTGCAGATGGCACATAGTTACATTTCGCTCGAGATACACTCTCGCGAATTATATCCATGTGCCATCCGCAACTCATTCGGTTTTAAGAATCTCGATTAAAATGCGCATTGTGTTCTATCTAAAAACATTACATAATAATAGAATAATTGCAATTTTAAATAATAAACAATCGGCAGATGTTTAACCCATACCTTGGCGATAGCGATTAGCTATTTTTATAAATTTTATAAATCCTTACACCAACCTTTTCATGGGTGCAAAAGTTTCAACAATTCACACTTAATATAGTGATCGTGTGAAAAATATTTAGTTATCACTTTGTGTCAACAGGATTGGTGTAGGATGTTAATATTTTTAAGCAAATAAACCAAATGACCCTCACTATGCAGGTTAGGGGTGTGTTCCCGTCAACTATGCCAAGAACTACATGTATAAACATAATCAATGGAAATATTTGAGTTATCAAATCGGATAGAATGGGGTTAATTTTACCCAAACTAATGAACTGATAAACACACAATAGTCTATAAAAAGCATGTCATTGGATTTAGAAACCCATACAATAAGTCAGTCTCAAGAATACAAGCACCATTAATATTACCCTGGAACCCAAATGCAATTGAGGGAATTTCAAAATAAGACATTTCCTCTAATGATGTATATTCAATTGGTGATTTATTGAAACCCTTACTGAACCTGGATCAAAGGGATAATATTATATCTGTTTATCGCATAATATGTGTCTATGGAATGGTTTAATTTTAATCCCAAATCCATGCAAATCAAAAGTGGATCACCATCAATCTGGACATAATATAGGAAAATGATCAAATGAAAAGCATCAAAACCATATGATGTGCGGAAAGGGTTAATCATTTTCAATGACATCATATCATGGAACTAAGGAATGTGTGGATTGATTTTTGTCTAAGATAAGACAACAGTGTCTGTAAACAACAATGTCTGTAAAACATCCCTACAAAGTAACAATGGACTGTTCCAATTTAATATTTTAGAATAGGTGTCCTATAGTGTGTACATTAACTAATGTAATGAACCTGTTTCAACAAAGGGGTTAACTTAATATTGCACAGAAAACAGAACTCCACCAGATAGCCATCAATCAATTTGACATTATTATAAACAAATTTGCAGCCAGTGGTACCACTATCAGGCTTTATAGCATGCCATATCTAATGTCCAAAGTGATAATTAACTCATTTCAATAACACACATGGTCTGTGAGATATCGTCTCTTCAAATTCCCAGCAGTAATTACTTGAATTATAAAGGGTCATAACTCTGTTAAAATATATCGGATCAAACCCATATTCGAACTCAAACTGTGGTTAGGGGTGATAAATTCATATACCAAATTTGGTGTTGATCAGATGAAAAATGTTTTGAGTCATAGCAGCTTGGGTGAATTCTAAGTAAACATAATAGTGAAATGGTTAATTAAACAATACCAAAAACCATACAGATGAAGAACGTGCTAAGAAAAACCTAGGTAAGAAATATGAGGCAGATCAGAAGAAATATGTTCAACTTATTGCATTGGATAGCATGTGTGTAAAGGGTTAATTATTTTCTAAACCGATCAACCAATCAATACTAAAAACTATACAGATGAGGGGTGTGTCATCATAAACCAAAATATCAAATATGAACACAATCGGACAAAAAATACTTTGGTTATAGCATCGGATTTGTTTTTTTAATTTTTTTTTTTATAAAAGGGTCATAACTCCTTTAAAGTAAATCGGATCAAACCCATATTCGAACTCGATCTGTATTTTGGGCTCTGAAACTCGCATACCAAATATGGTTCCGATCAGATAAAAATTGTTTGAGTTATGACAGCATGCGTGAATTCGAAGTCGAAAAAGGGCCATAACTCCGTAAAAAAAACTCGGATCAAACCCATATTCGAACTCGATCTGTATTTTGCTCTGAGAAACTCATATACAAAATTTAGTTCCGATCGGATAGAAAATATTTGAGTTATCGCACCATGCGTAAAGTGTCTACGGACAGACAGACGGACGGACAGACGGACGCACGACGAGTGGTCAATCCGGATGTCGACATTATGTTTACCATACTATGGTATGGGTAAACATAAAAATTATTGTCCAATATAAGCATTATAACACAAGGGTTAGTTCAATTGTACGATAGTAATCATGAGAGTTCTGTCACGTTACATACCCTGTCGTGCCCATCCCACCAAGTAACCGTGCCCTGGATGCTCAAATCCCTCATGGTCGTTCTTCAACTCCTTGTACATATTCAACAAGCTGAAATGATCAATTAATTTCAGATTTAAAATAACAATTATCTAATATCGATAATATATAGACAAATTATTAATTTGATTCGAAGATTGTCTTCTGTAAACATTCAGGTTAACAGGTTATCTTAAAATCAAATTTTAATAATTTAATATAAATTTACCTCATGGCACAAGCCGCAAACTAAAATACGAATTTCCATGTACAAGATGTATTCAAATTAACCCTTTACCCAACAAACCGGCCAAAACCGGCCAAATAAAGCTTCAACAGCCTAAAATATCTTCGGTCTGTCTCAATAGAACCATACAAATATGGATATCATTGGAACCGGCTCATTGACCACATTGTGATAGTTACAGTTATGCCCTGTGCCAATGCATTCTCTTATTTATGCGAGTCGACCATAGGTCGCCTCGCATATATAAGAGAATGCATTGGCACAGGGCCCTTCTGTTGGGTAAAGGGTTAAGAGACGAGAGGCCGATCATGATCGGCAGATGTTTAACCCATACCTTGGCAATAGCGATTAGCTATAACTGATAGTTTGTCAAAGATATGATCACAGGAATCCATATATCAGATCCCAACTTGAAATCAAAAGCTCAAATAATCTGTCTTAAGATGGGTTAAAGTATTTGGGGTGGGGGAGGACTAGTTTTAAATCTCTTAACTCTGTCCCTATTCACCCAAGGACCTCTCACTGTGAGATCCAACGGTTTAGTGATTTCAGAGGATTATGTTTAGTTATGTTAAGTTAACTTATTGGAAGTAAAAGTGTTAAATCCATATCTCTGCCACTTTTGACATGCCAGATATTCAAAATTTATTCACTTCTAAAGAGAAATTATATTTTGTTGACAAGCCAGACAGCTTAGAACAACATACATGTAGGGGATTCCATCTCATATTTAAATGGTATTTTAATTACCCCCCCCCCCTTCCCCCATTCTCCCCAGTTATTTGTTTATCAGATCTGACCTGTGTACTAAATAAGATTAAGTGTTTCATAACAGGGGTGTATGGTTTTCAAAAATATATGTAGTTTATACAATTCAAAAGTATGATCTATATAATGTTAAACAGACATAATATGATGAGGATGCTGGCCCCTATGACCCCTAAATCGTAACAGATTACCAATAAAAGAAAGTAAGTAGCCCTCAATTAAATGGTTTCACACATTACAATGTTTTACAAGTAGCTTGGATACTAAAAGCTACAACCTTCATTGTTATCCTCCTCCCTATAGGCCCATGTGCTGTCACGTGCCGGGCGACAAATCACACTGTCGCCTGCTGACCCGGGAGACATTGTTTTTGCCGCCCGCCTGATGTTATATTGCAAGAATATCTCCAAACACACACTGCAGTAACTCATCTATTTCACATCACTACAACGTACTATAAATTCATAGATCTTATATACCCCACAGGTTCGCAAAACACACCAGTTGTGGTGTTTGCTAATTTGCATATATTTAGTGAACACTAATATTCAAACTTTTAAGTTGATACTTTTATCGGACAAGCGTTATTATTTACTTTTTACATCGAAACATCTCGGTGATTCAATTTGTTCATGTCGACATTGTGATGCAAGAGAGATCCCTTGAGGTTGGTTGGTTATAAATGTTCGCTGGTAGACAACGTAATGCATACGTTTGTCGTGAATGAATGGTACTGTACGATGCGATGTCTGCAATGTGATCATAGAAGTATTTTATGTGAGGATCGCCATGAGCACTGACACATATGAATGTACATTAATGAAATTGACAACTTCCCAATAGCTTTCGGGGAAGACCGTTATGAAATGAACATTGCGTGCACAAGACATTGAATATGCCACATTGCAGAAGACGAGAACATACCTATATGGCTTATTGGTTTACATTGCATGGACCCATATTGACGATTTGACCACCAAAATGATCGTAAATAAACGCGGATTATCAAACGCTTAACAGCTTGAGTATCGTTTATGGAACAGAAATCCTATGGGACGATAAGTAGTTACTGAAAATATACATAATCGGGAAAGAAAGCACTCGTGACTCAGTGCAACATCGTCATCGTGCGTGTGGATGGCAAGGATATTTTCTGTGGTATAAATCAGATAACAAAACAGTTGTTGCCCTTCTTCTCGGGAGACATTGAGATTTGTCACCCGCTCAAGAACGGAATGTGTCCCTCGACAACGGGCGACAACTGTATAATGTTAATCTTCTAAGTACTCTGTGGCCCCCTAAAATTCAATCAACAATGACAATATAAACAAATGGGAAAATAAGGTTCCTGGAAATATTAACATCTACCATCTTGATTTTCAAAACAAGGCATCACCTACAATAGTCATGTAGATTTATCTGCCTGTTATCCATTGCATAGATAAATAATGGCTATCAGCCATTATTTTAATTTCAAATTGAAAGCATTTGTCTGAAGGGTTAATATATTTTTCAAAAATCAATTAATCAGTCAATACCAAAATTGATAGAAGTGAATAGTGTGCAATGATAACCAATAGATAAGAGATATGAGGATGAAACCATGCAGAGGCGGACTGGCCGATCGGGAGACCGGGGAAAATTCCCGATGGGCCGGAAGCCGGAAAAAATTCTGATTCCACGTGATTTTCTATCAAGCGAGAATCCAAGGTATTTGTTTTACGTCTGAGATTGTCCTGATTGTAACCATATGAGGAAACCGTCACTAAACAAGAATATATTGATTCGGAAATTATTCCACATGGTAAAATGTTTTTACTTCGGATAATGTGTACTGCCAATATATATATATAAATATATATCACACGAGAAGCGGAAAACCGGCGAGGAATGTCAGAAGTTACCTAAATTGGGAGTTTGCAGGTTCCCCATGTGAGTATAATGTGACGTTCGGGGGGGGGGGGGGGGGGGGGGGGGGGGGGGGTACCATCAGATGCATACATAATCACAATATGGCGTTCGCAGTAACTCCCAGCTGTAAATCCAGATTCTCCCTTCCCTTTAAAGAGTGGTCTAATAATTCCATTTCTCCAGTATTCGGGAAATTCCGGTGTTTAAACTCAAACTAAAATATTTTTTAATCGTTATTCCAAATATATCAAGAGCAAAAATCGCAGATATATCTAGTATCGCTAGGGTTTGTTGGGTTCAGAATTTTTTCTAGAATCTTAAAAGATTCAGACGAATTTTGTGCAATAGGGGCAGAATTAATGTTTAGTTTGTTCAATAAAACATCACGTTGTTGAACATATTTTATGCAGTGTAGAAAAATTTGTCAGTGTAGAAAAAATTTGTCAGTGTACAAAAAAATTTGTCAGTGTGGAAAACATTTGTCAGTGTACAAAAAAAATTCTCGGCGCTTCGAGCCTCGGCAACTGCGGTATTATATTCATTTCCCGGGCCGGTTTTTTGGCCCAGTCCGCCTCTGAAACCATGTACATTATAGCATGTGTCTATGCGAACCTTGGAAAGGGTTAATTATTTTTGAAGCAGATTAATGGAATATAGAAGACACTTTATAGGTGAGGGGACCATATCTCACCCTGTAATGAAATTTCAATAAGCGAAAACACCAGTCTTACGCTGCCATTAATCAATTTGACAGATAGAATAAACAATTAGCCAGCCACCAGTGTTGTTTATCTTTGACTTCATCTAACAACCAACCAGAGCTCTGTATCATATGTCATCACTCATTTCATAACAGATTTCACTTGGAATGACAACGTCTATAAAATGTACTCTCATATACTCTGGATATTGGAAGTTCACATGGTAATTTATTGATATCATTTTATTACATGCAATTATTGCAATAAAATCTTCATATATTCAAAACAGGAGACCACACCTAATTAAGCTTATAAAACTAAAATAAACGAAAGTGTCAATGACAAATATTTTTTAAAATATTTGTTTTTTTTAAATTGAGCAAGGAGTTAATCTAAAAAAATCTAATTTTCTTTGTTTGTTTTTGTTTGAAAAAGGGTCATACTCCTTTAAACAAAATCGGATCAAACCCATATTCAAACTCGATCTGTATTTTGGGCTGAGAAACCTACATACCAATTTTTTTCCAATCAAATAAAAGCTGTTTGAGTTATGGCTGCATGAATTCTAGTCGAAAAAGGGCCATAACTCTTTCACAAAAACTCGGATCAAACCCAAATTCGATCTGTATTTTGGGCTGAGAAACCCATATAAAATATTTGGTTCTGATCGGATTGAAAATGTTTGAGTTATCGCATTACACGTAAAGTGTCTACAGATGGACAGACGGATGGACGGCTAGACAGATGGATGGACAAATGACGAGTGGTCAATCCGGACGTCGACACTATGTGTACCATACTATGGTATGGGTACACATAAAAATCAACACTTCTGGTCAGCTGATCTTGCAGGAAATTTTCAACTAAGAATAATAGAAGAACAAGAATATATTGGCATTTAAAGGGAGCCAAGGCACTCGCAGTGGGTAAATGTAACCCATAGAGAGCCCCACACAGACTGGAGCAGACGACTCTCCGTAGTGCATGCTTCCATCTGTGTGAGGTTCGCAGCGGGTAAATGTAACCCATAGAGAGCCCCACATAGGCTGGAGCACAAGACACTCCATAGTGCATGCTTCCATCTGTGTGAGGTTCACAGTGGGTAAATGTAACCCATAGAGAGCCCCACACAGACTGGAGCAGATGACTCTCCATAGTGCATGCTTCCATCTGTGTGAGGCTCACAGTGGGTAAATGTAACCCATAGAGAGCCCCACACAGACTGGAGCAGATGACTCTCCATAGTGCATGCTTCCATCTGTGTGAGGTTCACAGTGGGTAAATGTGCAAAAAGGTATATATAATTCTGTAAAAACATCACAACCAAGAAGAACAGGGAGAACTTTTTTCTTATATTCCTTATTGATAGCTATCTGATAATGACATTTCGTGTGTTGAAACCATTGTTTTGTAAACAAAACAAAACAAATTGTCCAAAAAAAATGCTAATCTTGTATTCATGTAGTAAATTCAAATATTTTAGTCTGAATAATTCAGTCCTTTCCAGTAGATGGGAGTGATTGCTCTCGCACCCGTATGCACTTTAATTCACGGGTGCTAAAATTCACATTCGTCCATCTTGTCAAAATGTTCATGGTCAATGTAATCGTTGATTTAATATTGAACTATTGGAAGGTATATTTAGAACCTTTCCATGATCCATCTCAGTTAAATTATGGACATGTGAAAGTAAATTAATAGATATAGATCTATCCCACGATGACATTTTGTTTGAGAAACACCCGACTTATGATTATATTACGGCCCAATTTCACCTGTATTCTGAATTGCAAGAGCAAATACGGTAAGTGCTCTCGCTGTGTTTTCCTCGTGGGAAGGAATGGAATATGATTTTCAGAATATTTTTCATTGCTTAGACCTTTTCCAATGTTTACTGTTAAGTTTTGATTAACCCTTTGAGTGCCAGGTGCGATTTTTGTATCGACCCATATACCCTGTGCCAATGCATTCTCTTATATATTCGAGTCGACCATAGGTCGCCTCGCATATATAAGAGAATGCATTGGCTTAACAATTTTTTTGTTTTTTACAATTTTTTACAATTTTAATAATTTATTCTTATATTCTTTAACAGACTTATTTTGTAGGTTTAGGGCCGATGAGATCGGCCCCTGGCACTCAAAGGGTTAAACTTATCTTATTGGTTTAATTGGACTTTTATTGGCAATTCTGCTGTAAAACTACTGTTTACATAGAATGGTTTACATAGAATGGTTTACATAGAATGGTTTACATAGAATGGTTTCATAGAATGGTTTCATAGAATGGTTTACATAGAATGGTTTACATAGAATGGTTTACATAGAATGGTTTACATAGAATGGTTTGACATGCAAAATCTCATCAGTGGACATTTATTAACCCTTTACCCAACAGAACGGCCCTGTGCCAATGCATTCTCTTATATATGTGAGTCGACCATAGGTCGCCTCGCATATATAAGAGAATACATTGATTAACACATATTAAAAATGATCAAATTGTCAAAGAATGTAGAAAATATTATAAGAAAACATGGTAAAAAGTGTTAAAAAAAGATTTTGTTTAGGCCAATGCATTCTCTTATATATGCGAGGCGACCTATGGTCGACTCGCATATATAAGAGAATGCATTGGCACATGGCATAACTGTAACCATCACAATGTGGTCAATGAACCGGTTCCAATGATATCCATATTTGTATGGTGTTATTGAGACAGACCGAAGATATTTTAGGATGTTGAAGCTTTATTTGGGCGTTTTTGGCTGGTTTGTTGGGTAAAGGGTTAATAATGAAAATAAGAACGAAATCTATCTAATTTTACATGTACTTGATGATGGTTACAGTCTTTTATTTTATTTTGCATGAACCCTCTTCAAAGACCTTGAGTCCCTTTAAAGTCACGTACCTTGGTGGAGGCCGCACTCCGATCTTCACACTGAAGCACAACCCTACAATGAAAACAGGGTACTGTACAAGCTGGGAACATATGGTTCTCGTTTTACCATCATGTCACAACAAACTCGTACAATAACGTTAACCAGTTCACACACTTGTGCCGTTCTTATATATTTATTTGTTCTGAGTCTAATTGGCTGTATAGCAAAAAAATAAATTAGTTATAATAATATCGAAAATCAAGAAGGCCAGGATATCATCAATAAAACAATCTCTGATTGGCTGTAATTGAGATTTAACCTCATAAAAATTCCCTTTTTCACCAGTTTTCACCAATCATAAGGAGCCTTTGTGAATAATTGCAGCACTAGCATACTCTGGCAGAATAATAACATACATGTACACCCTAACGGCCTTCTTTAAAGTATGGTAATACTACCAATAAGAATACTACCAATAAGATTTCAATTATTATGAACTATTAAAGTATGGTAACATGAAAAATTAAATAGACACCAGAATAATCAGTAAATTTTAAGTCTATATGTGAAGTTATCATCCGGGAACCAAAATAATCAGTAAATTTTAAGTCTATATGTGAAGTTATCATCCGGGAACCAAAATAATCATATTCTAAGCTGACGGCACCCATATTCTAAGCTGACAGCACTCATATTCTAAGCTGACGGCACCCATATTCGAACTTGACCTGTGTATGTTATGTGATTATTCCATATACTAGTACCAAGATTTGAATACAATCAGATGACCAACTCTAAAGTTATCATCCGGAAACCAAAATGGGACATTTTTTATGCTGAAATGGAGCTTGAAACGAGTGACGGTAGCGGGAGTCATGTTGGCGCTGAATTAGCCAGTGTCCATACTTGTCTACATGTATATTATTATTAACATAATAGTATGGTACATGTATGTGTATTTAATGGCAAATTTTCATAAGAAATTCAAACTACTATATATATTAGTACCCACCATGAGCTTGGTTTGGACCATGATATATATCTTAGTACCCACCATGAGCTTGGTTTGGACCATGATATATATATTAGTACCCACCATGAGCTTGGTTTGGGCCATGATATATATCTTAGTACCCACCATGAGCTTGGTTTGGGCCATGATCTATATATTAGTACCCACCATGAGCTTGGTTTGGACCATGATATATATATATTAGTACCCACCATGAGCTTGGTTTGGACCATGATATATATATATTAGTACCCACCATGAGCTTGGTTTGGACCATGATATATATATTAGTACCCACCATGAGCTTGGTTTATATATATTAGTACCCACCATGAGCTTGGTTTGTATATCTTAGTACCCACCATGAGCTTGGTTTATATATATTAGTACCCAACATGAGCTTGGTTTGGACCATGATATATATATTAGTAGCCACCATGAGCTTGGTTTGGACCATGATATATATATTAGTACCCACCATGAGCTTGGTTTGGGCCATGATATATATCTTAGTACCCACCATGAGCTTGGTTTGGGCCATGATATATATATTAGTACCCACCATGAGCTTGGTTTGGACCATGATATATATATATTAGTACCAACCATGAGCTTGGTTTGGACCATGATATATATATATTAGTACCCACCATGAGCTTGGTTTGGACCATGATATATATATTAGTACCCACCATGAGCTTGGTTTATATATATTAGTACCCACCATGAGCTTGGTTTGTATATCTTAGTACCCACCATGAGCTTGGTTTATATATATTAGTACCCACCATGAGCTTGGTTTGGACCTAGTCCAAGTCTTCTTGTACTAAAACCAGCTAAGATATTGGGATGGCGATGCTGGCGTTTAGTCCAAGCCCGCTTGCATACCAATCCTACCACATGAGTTACGCCCACGATCTGTGGCGGGAATTTGTGGTGTATTTTACTCGATTTACCTAGCAAATCAATACATGATGCTATATACATCGGAAAGGCTTACATCTAATGGTCATAATGGTGTATAATAATCTAACTTTAATGTTAAATTACACATAGAATATTCCGGTTGATTGCCACAAACATCGATTTGTTTCTTTGTTTGTTTACGTTTTAACCGAAAGCCGAAGTGGTCCGAATAAGTTCGGCATAATCCGCTGTTTGTTCTGGGAATTCTACTTTCCGTTTCTATATATAGCGCGGGTTTTCCGAACAAAAATGTGGAAAACCGATCGCCCGAAAGTCCAGTTTTCTATGTGCTTTCAGAACAATTTCCGCAATAAAAACTTAATGACATAATGGAGGATCAGAACGGTAGTTTTGTTGACAATTATCGCAAGCAACTTGTCAAAATTGGAGCAAATTAGATCTCTTGTGTCTGACTTACCATGCGTGTGGTGTGCATTTTGACATCTGTGTTGATAAAATAATCGGAGAACCGAATCACACAGTTTCGAAATATAGTTCTTCCGTTTTAGTGGGACTTTTCAAACTTAAGGTTCATTTATTTAGTGTATTACATTTATATCTCCAATGTTTAATTAATCTATTTATTATTTTATTTATTGACACACATAATTACGATTACAATGGAGAATTCATCGTAATTTGCGTTGTTGTCCAAAATCTACGGAATATTTTCAACGGAAAATGCCGAACACAGTTCGCGAGGTCAACCGAGTTCGCATACTTTTAAAAAATAGTAAACATTGAGGTAAATGTCTCTTTTCGCATTAAATTACCGTTTTAAATTCACAACTGATGTGGGTTTCAGATAAAATAGCATGTCTTCTGCGGAAAATATCCGTTTATTGTCGCAATTGTGATATTTTATTTCATATAATTGTGGTTTTATTTGAGCGGGTCACTAACGCTTAAGCCGTGTCATAAGCGAGCATATAGGGCGGTCTTGGACTAAACGCCAGCATCGCCATCCCAATATCTTAGCTGGTTTTAGTACAAGAAGACTTGGACTAGGTTTGGACCATGATATATATATTAGTAGCCACCATGAGCTTGGTTTGGACCATGATATATATCTTAGTACCCACCATGAGCTTGGTTTGGACCATGATATATATATCTTAGTACCCACAATGAGCTTGGTTTGGACCATGATATATATATCTTAGTACCCACAATGAGCTTGGTTTGGACCATGATATATATATCTTAGTACCCACAATGAGCTTGGTTTGGGCCATGATATATATATTAGTACCCACCATGAGCTTGGTTTGGACCATGATATATATATTAGTACCCACCATGAGCTTGGTTTGGACCATGATATATATATTAGTACCCACCATGAGCTTGGTTTGGACCATGATATATATCTTAGTCAGGGTTTCCGCCAGGAGGAAGTTAATGAGTCCGTATTGGGGAAACACATAACGCGACGGGACGACCATGGTTCGTCCTGTCGGGCGAAAATTTTGTTATTTGACACCGAAAACTAGCAATTTCCTTGCACCTAAGAGTCCCACAAAGCAACCTAAAGCTACGTATATATTACGCAAGTCAATCATTTCCGTGGGTGCTTTAACCCTTTGAGTGCCAGGGGCCAATCTCATCGGCCCTAAACCTACAAAATAAGTCTGTTAAAGAATAAATTATTAAAATTGTAAAAAAAAAAAAATGTTAGGCCAATGCATTCTCTTATATATGCAAGGCGACTTATGGTCGACTCGTATATATAAGAGAATGCATTGGCACAGGGTATATGGGTTGATACAAAAATCGACCTGGCACTCAAAGGGTTAATTCTGTTGATGGTGTCCAGATAATCAATCAATTAGTTACGCACGTAAGACTACCGTCTGATTGAAGACTATATATTAATGAACAAGCTGCGAGTTAGTGTTTACAAATTTATACAATAATATTCCGACATGAATCTAAACATTACAAAGCATCTATGCATTGACCAATAATAGATAGCAAGGAGAATTGAATAAAGTATTTCCTAGAATTTCAAGCAGCTTCTGTGAAAATGAAACTAACAGCTAGGATATACGCTGTCAATCGTAAAACTATTTGTGCGCTGTGATGTCATACTGCAGGGTTTGTCTGCAGGAGATATTTATAGCGGCGGAATACGAATGGTAGCGACATCTTTCATTCGGAATGCGTAGCTTGTTCAATAGTCTCTATTAGTCCATAAACTGATGACCGCAATTGCTTATTATGCGTATATTGCCATGCATAGTCAACAAAATCCCAAAGTGATTTATTTCACAATAATACGGAACCTGTCCCGAAATCAGTCTTTATAGTGGGAATTCATAGTGACAAGTTAACAACACCATTCATTTGATCCATATTACATACATGGAGGATAAAGACAAACACATACCCCCTCCCCAACATGGAGATAAAGTCAAAGTACGGTAAATAATAGTTGCGTTGTCCCGCCTGGGTCCCCAAGCACAATCAACGACGCACATGTTCACATTTCCCGCCAAAATTATATTTTATAACACGCTGGCTAAAACTCTGTTCTGTACCTCATGGACTCTGCAGAGGGACCCATTAATTATGTACCGTACGATAGCACGGGATCTCGGAGAAGGAGTAGTTTCATCCATGAAAATCCCGTGCATAAAAATGTCCCGACTAAGAAATTCGGCATTCTTTGATCAAATTATGTAATAGTAGGATATCACTGGATTTTCGAGCATGAGTAGTTTCATTCCGTGCACAAAAATATACATATTCAGCAGTCCAGCATTCTTTGATGTTACCGTAACATGCATGACGCTGTATCTAACGTCGCTATTTGACCCGCATTTCACTAGTATTCTGTTTAACCCCCGATCTCCCGTTGCAACCAAATTTTTTTTACGACATATTGCGACTGACATTTCGTATATGTATGAACCAAACAGATAATCTGCGAGGGGAATGAGGCCGTCCTACGGACGCTGAGCCGTACTAACGGAAACCCTGTCTTAGTACCCACCATGAGCTTGTTTTGGACCATGATATATATCTTAGTACCCACCATGAGCTTGGTTTGGACCATGATATATATCTTAGTACCCACCATGAGCTTGGTTTGGACCATGATATATATCTTAGTACCCACCAGGAGCTTGGTTTGGACCATGATATATATCTTAGTACCCACCATGAGCTTGGTTTGGACCATGATATATATCTTAGTACCCACCATGAGCTTGGTTTGGACCATGATATATATATTAGTACCCACCATGATATATATTTTAGTACCCACCATGAGCTTGGTTTGGGCCATGATATGGATCTTGTCCCAAAATAACCACTTTGACCTGGAAACAAAATGAAGCACTATGTTATAATGGGGCTGATTTTTAATGCAATCAGATTGTTATAAAATACACATTTCTGTGAAGGCAACAGATATTAATTAAAGGGACCCAAGGCAATCGCAATGATTAAGGCGTTTCCATGCCTGAGCTATGTCAAGGGACCCAAGGCAAAAGCAGTGGTTAAGGGGTTTTTATGCCTGAGCTATGTCAGGAGGTGAAATTTTTAGATGGATCTATACAGAAAACTACGTAACTGTTAAGGTAAAACACCACATGAAGGAATCAATGCTATCTGAAGACTATATCAAGCATATTATATAACAATAATGAAAGTGTCAATGACACTGTAGCTCAACTTAGGTAGGGGAATAATTTAATGGTTTACAGTAAATGGAGAAATAGGAAAGATGCTGATTGAAATGTCTTACCTGTGCCAAAGGATTTAGTCTACATGTCATTATTAACATCCATGACAAATTTTATGAAGATCAGACCAAAGCTACAACCTGTAGCCTACTCCAAAGGATTTAGTCATGCAAAGAGTAAAATCCAAGATGGTTGCTGGCGGCCATGTTTTTTGGCCGAACGACCCCAAAATGACTCGTTCCGATCTACATGTCAATATTAACATCCATGACAAATTTCATGATTATCAGACGAATAGTATGACATGTAGCCCGGCCGCGTCAATGGATTTAATTTTGAAATCCAAGATGGCCACATGCTGATTGAAATGTCTTACCTGTGCCAAAGGATTTAGTCTACATGTCATTATTAACATCCATGACAAATTTTATGAAGATCAGACCAAAGCTACAACCTGTAGCCTACTCCAAAGGATTTAGTCATGCAAATAGTAAAATCCAAGATGGCTGCTGGTGGCCATGTTTTTTGGTCGAATGACCCCAAAATGACTCGTTCCCATCTACATGTCAATGTCAACAGCCATGACAAATTTCATGAAGATCCTACCAAAGGTACGACCTGCAGCCCACGGGAAAGGATTTAGTCATGCAAATAGTAAACTCCAAGATGGCTGCTGGCGGCCATGTTTTTTGGCCGAACGACCCCAAAATCACTCGTTCCCGTCTACATGTTAATATTAACATCCATGATAAATTTCATGATGATCAGACTAACAGTACAACCTGTAGCCCTCGCCAATGGATTTAATTTTGAAATCCAAGATGACCACCAGCGGCGATTTTTTTTGGCCGAATGACCCCAAAATCACTCGTTCCCATCTACATGTCAATGTCAACATTCATGATAAATTGCATAAAGATCAGACAAAAGGTACGACCTGTAGCCCGCGCCAAAGGATTTAGTCATGCAAAGAGTAAAATCCAAGATGGCTGCTGGTGGCCATGTTTTTTGGCTGAACGACCCCAAAATGACTCGTTCCCATCTACATGTCATTGTTAACACCCATGACAAATTTTATGAAGTTCCGATCAAAGCTACGACCTGTAGCCCACGGGGAAGGATTTAGTCATGCAAAGAGTAAAATCCAAGATGGCTGCTGGCGGCCATTTGTTTTGGCCGAACGACCCCAAAATCACTCGTTCTCATCCACATGTCAATATTAACATCCATGACAAATTTCATGATGATCAGACTAACAGTACGACCTGTAGCCTGTGCTAATGGATTGAATTTTGAAATCAAAGATGGCCGCTGGCGACAATGTTTTTCGGCCGAATGACCCCAAAATGATTCGTTCCCATCCACATGCCATTGTTAACATCCATGACACATTTTATGATAATCAGACTAAAGGTACGAACTTTAGCCCGTGCTAAAGGATTTAGTCATACAAAGAGTAAAATCCAAGATCGCTGCTGGCGGCCTTTTTTTTTGGCCGAATGACCCCAAAATGACCCGTTCCCATCTACATGTCATTATTAACTTTCATGACAAATTTTATGATGATCAGACTAAAGGTACGACCTGAAGCCTGTGCTAAAGGATGTAGTCATACAAAGAGTAAAATCCAAGATGGCTGCTGGCGGCCATGTTTTTCAGCTGAATAACCCCAAAATTATTCGTTCCCATCTACATGTCATTGTTAACATTTGATGACAAATTTTATGATGATAAGACTAAAGGTACGACCTGAAGCCCGTGCTAAAGGATTTAGTCATACAAAGAGTAAAATCCAAGATGGCTGCTGGCGGCCATGTTTTTTGGCCGAATGACCCCAAAATTACTCGTTCCCATCTACATGTCAATATTAATATCCATGACAAATTTCATGATGATAAGACGAACAGTACGACCTGTGGCCCGTGCTGATGAATTAAATTTTGAAATCAAAGATGGCTGCTGGCGGCCATGTTTTTTGTCGGAATGACCCCGAAATGACTCGTTCCCATCTACATGCCATTGTTAACATCCATGACAAATTTTATGATTATCAGACTAAGGGTACGAACTGTAGCCCGTGCTAAAGGATTTAGTCATACAAAGAGTAAAATCCAAGATGGCTGCTGGCGGCCATGTTTTTTGGCTGAATGACCCCAAAATGACTCGTTCCCATCTACATGTCATTATTAACACTCATGACAAGTTTTATGACGATCAGACTAAAGGTACGACCTGAAGCCCGTGCTAAAGTATTTAGTCATACAAAGAGTAAAATCCAAGATGGCTGCTGGTGGCCATTTGTTTTGGCCGAATGACCCCAAAATGACCCGTTCCCATCTACATGTCATTATTAACTTTCATGACAAATTTTATGATGATCAGACTAAAGGTACGACCTGAAGCCTGTGCTAAAGGATGTAGTCATACAAAGAGTAAAATCCAAGATGGCTGCTGGCGGCCATGTTTTTCAGCTGAATAACCCCAAAATTACTCGTTCCCATCTACATGTCATTGTTAACATTTGAAGACAAATTTTATGATGATAAGACTAAAGGTACGACCTGAAGCCCGTGCTAAAGGATTTAGTCATACAAAGAGTAAAATCCAAGATGGCTGCTGGCGGCCATGTTTTTTGGCCGAATGACCCCAAAATTACTCGTTCCCATCTACATGTCAATATTAACATCCATGACAAATTTCATGATGATCAGACGAACAGTATGACCTGTGGCCCATGCTAATGAATTAAATTTTGAAATCAAAGATGGCTGCTGGCGGCCATGTTTTTTGGCCGATTGACCCCAAAATGACTCGTTCCCATCTACATGCCATTGTTAACATCCATGAGAAATTTTATGATGATAATACTAAAGGTACGAACTGTAGCCCGTGCTAAACGATTTAGTCATACAAAGAGTAAAATCCAAGATGGCTGCTGGCAGCCATGTTTTTTGGCCGAATGACCCCAAAATGACTCGTTCCCATCTACATGTCATTATTAACATTCATGACAAATTTTATGATGATCAGACTAAAAGTACGACCTGAAGCCCGTGCTAAAGGATTTAGTCATACAAAGAGTAAAATTCAAGATGGCTGCTGGCGACCATGTTTTTTGGCCGAATGACCCCAAAATGACTCGTTCCCATCTACATGTCATTGTTAACATTCATGACAGATTTTATGATGATCCGACTAAAGGTACGACCTGTAGCCTGTGCTAAAGAATTTAGTCATACAAAGAGTAAAATCCAAGATGGCTTCTGGCGGCCATGTTTTCTGCCCGAATGACCCCAAAATGACTGGTTCCCATCTACATGTCAATATTAATATCCATGACAAATTTCATGATGATAAGACGAACAGTACGACCTGTGGCCCGTGCTGATGAATTAAATTTTGAAATCAAAGATGGCTGCTGGCGGCCATGTTTTTTGTCGGAATGACCCCAAAATGACTCGTTCCCATCTACATGCCATTGTTAACATCCATGACAAATTTTATGATTATCAGACTAAGGGTACGAACTGTAGCCCGTGCTAAAGGATTTAGTCATACAAAGAGTAAAATCCAAGATGGCTGCTGGCGGCCATGTTTTTTTGGCGGAATGACCCCAAAATGACTCGTTCCCATCTACATGTCATTATTAACACTCATGACAAGTTTTATGACGATCAGACTAAAGGTACGACCTGGAGCCCGTGCTAAAGGATTTAGTCATACAAAGAGTAAAATCCAAGATGGCTGCTGGCGGCCATGTTTTTTGGCCGAATGACCCCAAAATGACTCGTTCCCATCTACATGTCATTGTTAACATTCTTGACAAATTTCATGACAATAAGACGAACAGTACAACCTGTAGCCCGTGCTAATGGATTGAATTTTGAAATCCAAGATGGCCGATGGCAGCCATGTTTTTTTTCCGAATGACCCCAAAATGACTCGTTCCCATCTACATGTCAATGTCAACATCCATGAAAAATTTCATAATAATCGGACCAAAGGTACGAACTGTAGCCCGTGCTAAAGGAAATTGTTGACGCATCACGCACACACACACACGCACACACGGACGACGGATACCAAGCCATGGCAATAGCTCAAACTTTACAAAGTAAAGTTGAGCTAAAAATGTCAAAAAAAAGACTTTAATCATAGTTTTAGAAAGGAACTGTGTTCTCAGAAAGTTTACAAATTGAGTGGAAATGAACAACTGCCATAAAAAGTACATGATCTTAAAGTGATGTGAAACACGCCTAATAGGGTAGTCAAATAGAAATGGAGAATAATCTTGTTCAAAGTAGTTATTTTTGGGAATATTAATCAAAATTTACAACACACACACCGTAATTCTGATATTAATTAAATGAAATGACTCTCGATGATAAAATGATTTGTGTTTGTTTATTGCTGATAGTAGTGTCCCAAATCCAGATTTAAATATTTACAATTGAGTGCAGTTTGGACCTCATTCTGCTTAGGCCTCGTCTTCTCTGGAAAGTATCTTTATAATCAAATTAACAGGAGTTTTAGTTTCTTTTTGAGTTTAATTTAGGAGATGACACAATGCATAATCATGTGCACAATGGGTGCACGTCACCATTTGGGAACTTAAATCTGAGTCTAGGTCTCCCATAGCAGAATGAGGTCCCCAGAGGGTGAATTTAGAATGCTAGCCCGCTGTGCAGGGTAGAGTCACTAAATTTAGTTTCTGGGGACCTTATTCTGCAAATCGGACCTCCTATTTACCGAGAACAACCGAGAACAACCGAGAACAAGTCCAAAATTAATAAATAAGTCATAATAATGTCCAAGTATAGTGTACATATCACTCTTTTAGATATTGTACCATATTTGACCATTTAAATGACATATATGTAGTTATTTTACGTATACCGAGAACTTGAAACGTCGCCGCCATGTTCTCGGCTGGCGGGTAACACAAAGGCATGAGTCATGCCTAAGTGTTAATCTAAAAAAGACCGACAATGACGAGACTGTGCAAAAAGTAATCAATAAAGTTTTCAATACAAAGACTGGATTTCTGACAATTGACAATGACAGACATACGATGAGACAGAAGCTGACATACTTACGCAAAACAGACGATATTTGACAAATTCATTCATGCCGAGATTACGAACTAAAATATTTGATGCTCGAAAGCAAAATAAAACATTCCTAAATTTTGGACTAATAACAATTGTGAATCAATGAATACTATTATTAAATTACCAACCGATTGGAAAATATTAAAACTCCCCGAAAAAAAAGTCCCAAAGGGCAATGTCACACACTCCCCTTAGATGGGGTAAATGTGCCGAGTCTCAAATGGTGGAGCTTGAGTGCTGTAATAAGTGAAACATCACAAGCACTTTAAACAAAACATTGGGGCACGTTGTCTGCCGGTCCAAAGCCCGGATAAAAGCTGATGGAAGTTTAAATTCGTGTCAAACCGAGAAGACACTACAAACCGAGAACAAGCTTAATTATCAAACCGAGAAGACACTACAAACCGAGAACAAGCTTAATTAATTAAGCCGATACGCTGTATGTTAAACGAGATCGTCGCTCGGTGGCGCTTACAATTTGTTAACAATATGTCGGTTAAATGCATAAAAGTAAACATTTTAATGAAAATATTGATGTCTACTGTAGATATTTCAAATAAAACACTATATAAAAGTATATTTAATGTATATAAGGCATTTTAAACCTTGTTCTCGGTTGTTCTCGGTAAATAGGGTGACCCCTGCAAATGTCCAACACCACATTTTGAGGCCTTCTTGTAAATAGTCCAAACATATGTTGAAAATATAAAAATCTTACATCGTTTATATCACAGAAGTTTGTCCATGAGAATACTTCATTAGCGGGAGGATAAATTGTACGCCGCTGTCGTTCTGCTTCAACAAATTTGCCAAGCTGAAAAAGAAAGAATTTCGACACAGAAATTTAATTTATAGACAGAATACAATGCGCTTTTAAATCAAGAATCTTTTATCGAATGAGTTGCAGACAACTCAAGGAAACATTTCACAAAAACCAAGCTTGAGTGACATGTGACTGTGCCAGGCCTGAGAATAAGGGCGTCATTTGCAGAATGAGGTCCCCAGAGGGTGAATTTAGTGATGCTATCCCGCACAGTGGACTAGCCAATCATTAAATTCACCCTCTGGGGACCTCATTCTGCTTAGGCATCATCTTCTCTGGAAAGTTACTTTATTATAAAATTTCTATAGAAACTTTTTGACATAGATTCTATTTCTTTTTAGTTTAGTTTCTCTATATTGCAAAATTGGCAGACGACACATTAATTTGGGTACACCGGGCCGATTAAGATGAATTTTCCATGAGAAAAAAATGTCAAAAACTTTTGCTTGCTCATCTGGAAATTGGCCGAAATCATTGTCATTTGTGCTTTAGTGTGTAACTAGTTGCATCTTTAATTTTATGCTATTTTGCCTGTTGTTCGTGGTCTAACTGTTGTACTCATTATTTTTCATCAAATATTGGACATAGTTTTGTAATGTTATGAGTTTTTAAACATACAAAATGAAAAAACTCAAAATTGGGACCGCAACACCTGTGAAATGTACTCCTCGGTGATTATTTCTACCACCCGCCGCTAACCTTTATTCTAGCTCTATTTAGCATCATTTGCTGACAAAAATCACACCTTCAGATGAGCGTATTCGGGCACAATTCTGTATTTTGGGCACATTGTTTACTGGGTCTAATTTAAATTTGGGGAAATTTAAAGGTCTGATTTGAACAAATATGAATCCCAAAATGCACCACGATGCTAAATATGTGGCTGGGATATTTGGCAGTTAAAAGACAAAACCATTTTATTTTCAAATGTTGAATGACAATCACACAAATGGACTATCAAATGATAGAAATTTAATTGTAATTCAAGTTGAATATTTGTTGCTGATACAGGCATTCTGATTGGCCGAAAGCTGCTAACGTTAGTTTTCGATTCACCAACATCGGTCGCTGAAGTGAGCACTGTGTCATTGACAACACACGTAAAATATGTCACTGCGCTGCCAGTCGCAGTAGGAGTAGCATAATCGTGTCAACGGTGAACCTGAACTTTGTTAACAGGATTTTGTTCTGGTGCTGTTACAAATAACCACATGGAACATATCCATAGATTTTGCAATAAATTAGAGAAAAAAAGGATTGAATAATCTGAAATATTTTATTTTCCAGCAATGTATGCAGCTGGAATAAATGTAAATAAACAGTAATTGAACCGGATATTTAGCTCTGTTTGTTGTTATTAAACATGCTTGTTACGAAACAATATTAGAAACGCAAATATGCTCATCCCATTAAATGTGACAACAGGTGATAAAATGTTAGTAGACTGGTCCATCTACAATGTTGAGAACAATCTTATTTATGGTCATTCTTTATAGTGGAATACATTAGTTTATATCAAAACAATGTTCTCCTTACATTTTCTTAACCTGGGAAGGTATAATAACCCATGCTAACTATGGGCATTATCCCCATAACAAAAATAAAAAATAAAACTAAAACCCTCGCTCCCTCATCGATTCTCAAAAAAACTTGCCCGAGAATCAAAACACTTTTTTTTTTTGGCCTTATGGTCATTCTTTATAGTGGAATACATTAGTTTATATCAAAACAATGTTCTACTTACATTTCTTAACCTGGGAAGGTATAATAACCCATGCTAACTATGGGCATTATCCCCATAACAAAAATAAAAAATAAAAATAAAACCCTCGCTCCCTCATCGATTCTCAAAAAATATTGCCCGAGAATCAAATTTTTTTTTTTTTGGCCTTAGTTACAGATTTTGCAACAAATTAAAACAGAATAACATTCTGGATTATTAATCTGGATTATTCTAGAATATTCTTACAATTGTAATATTCCGGCTTTATATTACAGTTTAACTAATAACATTCTGGATTATTAATCTGGATTATTCTAGAATATTCTTACAATTGTAATATTCCGGCTTTATATTACAGTTTAACTCTTCTATAATGTTTGTGTTTAATCTATCCAAATTTAATATATTCTAGTTTATTCATGGTACCATCAAGCCTGAGTTTAGTGTGCCTGTCATTTGCAGAATGAGGTCCCCAGAGGGTGAATTTAGTGTGACACTATCCTGCTATGCTAAATTCACCCTCTGGGGACCTCATTCTGCTTAGGCCTCATCTTCTCTGGAAAGTTTCTTTATTATAAAAACTTCTTCACATAGATTCTATTTCTTTTTTAGTTTAGTTTCTCTATATCCCCAAATTGACAGACGACACATTGCATAATCAAGGTTCCCATTTGCGGCATAGCATCACTAAATCCACCCTCTGGGGACCTCATTCTGCAAATGACAGGCACACTGAACTCAGGCTTGGGTGCCATATACCATTCTAGAATAGTTTCCTGGTCAGGATGATAGCAGTGAATCCTTACTTTTTCAAAGTATTCTTTGGAGAATTCATTCTGTAAAGCATTGAACCATGACTGGCCAAAGTCACAAAGCAAACCATGAGATTTGGTCACTGACAATCGTTTCTCCGCAGCGGCATTGCTTGTAGTCATCCTGTCCTTAAGATATGATAAATTTGAGTTAAAAGTCAGAGGGAATAACAGTATACAAACACAAGCTCTGAAGAGCTTTTGACCAACTGTAAAACAAATACATACATGTATATAAATTAACCCTTTACCCAACAGAACGGCCCTGTGCCAATGCATTCTCTTATATATGCGAGTCGATCATAGGTCGCCTCGCATATATAAGAGAATGCATTGGCTTAACACATTAAAAATTATAAAATTGTTAAAGAATGTAAGAAAAAATGGTAAAAAGTTTTTTTTAGGCCAATGCATTCTCTTATATATGCGAGGCGACCTATGGTCGACTCGCATATATAAGAGAATGCATTGGCACAGGGCATAACTGTAACCATCACAATGTGGTCAATGAGTCGGTTCCAATGATATCCATATTTGTATGGTTTTATTGAGACAGACCCAAGATAATTTAGGCTGTTGCAGCTTTATTTGGCCGTTTTTGGCCGGTTTGTTGGGCATAAAGGGTTAAACAAATACACAATACCATATAAATTTTATACGAGTTAGAATAAGTTATCCTAGTTAAAATACAATGATAATTTTGATGTATCGAGTAATAAAAATTACCATTTAATTTATAAAACGAAAGGCTGATCACGATCAGCAGATGTTAACCCATCCCTTGAGCTTAAATTAAAAGATTGATTGTTTGCCCACTCGAGACCGACCCGAAAAAACGGCCCGACTCTGCCCGACTGGGAATTTTTTATCGCCGTATTGAATGGTAATTTTTTTCCCCTGGAAAATCGGCTCATGTTCGTTCCGTTATGTGGTGATAACCTTTTGTTACAATGCCGTGATACGGTTGTATTTGTAAGTAGTACACAGTAATCGTGTAACTAACGGGAATTATATATCAGGGTTTCCGCTAGGGGTCGGGGGAATGGGTCCGGTAGCTGCTATGGGGGAAACCAGTAAATAATTAAATATATGAAGACCCATTTATCTGTAATTTCGCCATTTACAGTACCGGCCGGTGTACGGTATATATAAGTCGCAATTTTCTAACCCAATTTCCCTTATTAAAAACTTCCTGCGACTTATGGATCGGTATGTCATGAGGGGCATTTTTCATCAGGATTTTGAGAAACAGACGGCGATCACAGGTAAGCAACAAGACAAAATGCCGGCGCAAACTAAATCTAAAAAGATGATAAATCCGATATAAAAAAAAGAAATAAACAAACCCATTCTCACTGTGTCTGTGTGTCTTTATTTTATTCCCTGTCTCACACATTTATATCAAATTATATGTATTAGTATCTGATAATTCAACTGCAAAAGAGCAGCAAAACATTGGGCGTCCTTGACCTGACTAATAATTGTGGACATGTGCATGATGTTCAATGACTGCAGTATAATAGCTTTTATTATCTCTATTATTGTGACACAGTTAACTGCACGTGTCTGCAAACTTCTACTGGATGACGTCACATCGGAATGAGGGCACGCATGTTCAGCGTGTTATTATTTAATGGGGCATTAACACGAAGCCGCGAACTTGTGTATGTTGCACAAAGATTCTTTTATGATGATCGCCATTAGCCCAAGCGTTTTCATGCTTCAGTTCGCGACAATAAGCCAAGTCGCAATTTTATATTACTATAAATGATACGATATTTGTGTGTTTCCTCATGCCTCAAACTATACACATGTTTTATACAATTTAGAATAATGATGAATAAATTAGTCCAAACGCCTCGTCAATATTCACGTCAAGATAATAAATGAGGCAGTTTTTATGATCCACATTCCCATACTCTGAAGTAAATTGAACCAATGATATCTCCCTTGATAGGGCATTCCCCACCAATCACGTGGGGGAATCCCGTGGAACTATTTGTGGGGTGTCACTATTTATGGTTTGTTCATGCTGTTATTATATTTTTCCTGAAGATGGACTGTGTCAATTCCATTTGGTCATTATTAATGAAAATAAGGTTAAATATCATATATAGCCTGCCGAGACAGACAAGACTAAGTTTTTAATAACGTCATTTATTTGTGTATGAGCGGGATTTCATGGCAAAGGTCGGCAGGGGGAATGGGTCCGTGCGACGGACCCCCAGCCAGCCTGGCAGAAACCCTGTTAATATATACAAGTATACATGGTTGGAAACTAAAGCAGGTATGGCTAGGTGTTGTTACCGGTAATACATACTAGTAAGTGAGCTGACACCATCGCCATTTTCAAAATTCAAAACATGAATCATTATGTTGTAATTAAATTCTCTATTATTTTATAGAGCGTCATGCTATTACTAAAATCCATAAAAGCTTCAGATTTGATAAAATGTATGTTGAGAGGCATTTGCATTCCATATATAGACGTCATGCAATAAACAACCGAAAATGCACATGGGCACACCACGTGTTACAAATGGAAACCCCAAAGATAACTGTCTCATGGGGGTCCCCACGGAATTCCCTCAAGTCGCAACCTCTCTAAACAATTAACCTATCGATCATATCGCAATTGAAAATGAGGTATCACAGTCAGACAAACTAAGTCAGTTGTATATACCAACAGCCGTGTATGGCAGGGTAACTTTCATAACTTTAAAAGACGTTTACTTTTGATGTCATGTTTATCCATTTCGAATTTGAAGAAAATGAAATTAGAAAGCACAATGTCATTTGAAATTGAATATTTTCGTGTACACGGTTCGCGCTATTGCTTAAGTAAATATGAGGACAGGTTGTTGGGGTTTGTATTATGCTCATTTCTGGGCTTTAAAAAACATCATTCCGATGTGACGTCATCCGGTAGAAATTATAAGTTGCAAACACGTGCAGTTATCTATATCGCACAATAGATACACCAAAGGGATTATGCAGCAGTCATTGAATGTGGCAATGTGGGTCTATCATGCACGTGTCCATGCAGTGAGTCAGGTCAAGGACGCGCACAGTCTACAGTACAACGTGACCTATACTATCGTTCTTATATAATTATGTCAAGTTTTCAAATACTAATAAATATTTTCGGATAAATAATTTGTTTAAATATCTGGGGCAGAGAATAAAATAAAGACACAATGTGAGGTGGTGTTTAGTTCTTTATATCGGATTTTATTATCACGTTGGAGTTGCAAGTACATGTAGCTTGTGTCGTCATATTTGGAATTGAATTTGCAGATTCTGTCACCTTGGCTTACCTGTGGTCACGTTTATTCTGAAAAATTCCGCTAAAAACTCGCTATCCAAATATTCTAGCTGGTTTATGTACGAACAGACTTGGAAATATGCCTGAATATAGATCCGAGCACATTATCACCTATTTGCACGTGCAGTATGCCGGTTAGCAGTGACTTCAAAGGAGTTACACGGGGACGTCGGAAGCCGAGAGGTAGCGTACTAGTCTCTCGTGATAGCGGACCGGGGATCGCAATCTGATCAGGGTATTCTGACAAAATTCAGAACTCGGTCAGATACCAAGATTGTCAGGCTGAAAAGTCTCATTCGAGATCACTGAATAAAGATCCGAATGCAAAATGCTGACTTCCCCCCATTACAATACTTGTCCAGATATGTTGTCGTGGGTGCAGTACGCTGTCCGATCGGGCGCGGACATTAATGGCTGACCCGTGTACACGCCTCGGTGTGTGCACGTTAATAAAGAATGCTACTGGAGTCACCATAGGGTTATAAAGTTACTCGGCTGTGGTAGCACCTGGACCAGTGCGTCTACAACCAGAATTGGTTCCTGCACTGTAATATCTACAGATACTGATAATGATTAAAGACATTAGTACTCTAAAATAAATTTAGTTTCATGCGAGTACCGGTAATGTACGTAAGCTTCAGTTTCTTCATATATTATCGCAAATTATAAGCCAACTTGAACAAGAGATTGAAAATTGTCGTTATATCTTACTCAGCCTTGAGTCTTCAAAAAACAACAGTGAAAATTATTCTTATCGGCAGATTTTTCTATCGCGGTTGACACGGGAAATGACCGCGGTGTAAGGCGGTCGCGGAAAATACTACCGCGGTGTACGCCGGTAAACAGACTAGATTACCGCGGTGGACTTTCAACACGACCATGGTCAGATACCACGGGTCACCGCGAATGGACGCGGGGCTACCGCTTGACCACAGTGTAGTGGCGGTATGACCGCGGTCATTACCGGCCCATAGCCTCGTTAAAGGGGTCGATTAATTAAGAGCATAGGTCGAATTACATCACAACAATTATTGGAATTTATGGGTCACTCGCATTTATATAAGAGAATGCACTGGTACAGGATCTGTAATGCTGCACCACCACAATTCTACCAACAATATAGATCAAGATAAGCCACCTCACTGCTGACCCAATAATATCAATTATATAGCAGAGCTGTCAATAAATCACAGGAATTGTTTATGTTGAAAGCTGGCATCTCTATTAAACCAATAACATTTATAATGACCTCAGATCATCTGTAGAGTGATATCTTCAGCTGTGCAAGGCAGCACAGATGTTCAATCTACTGTTAATATCATGTGATGTGTATTGTTGAATCTTTATTTTAAATTAGATACCATAGCTTTCTTCATCAGATTATCTGCACATTGGCATAAGAGACATCAGAACATAATATAGCCTTATCAATAGCTAAGTAGTCCAAAGGCATGGGATGCAATTTGTGAATTGGATTTAATGTCGCTCCAAACAAATTTACCAGTACATAACACAAGATTTTGGACTGATTTAAACAAATTTGGTGTGGTGACTCGGGGTACCCTTGGCAGGGTTATAATGGTGTTAGTTTTTCAAATTTTGTTAAATTAAAAAAACAAATTGGTTTTTAATTATTTTAAAAAAAAAAAAATTATTTAGGCCAAAAAAAAAAAGTGTTTTGGTTCTCGGGCAATTTTTTTCTTCAAATCAATGAGGGAGGGAGAGTTTTATTTTTATTTTTTATTTGTTTCTGCGCATAGTAAGCATGGACAAAGATACCTTCCTCTGTCTAGTAATAACCAGAAAGGTAGAGGGAACTGTTATGCATATAAACTCATTTAGTCTTATATAAAAATGACATTGTACTACCAGTGTATGACTGGGATTACCTAACAATATATAATGCCCCTGACATTAACTACTGTTATTGTTGTCTAAAAACTGATACCTCCCCATTCTAATATGTGATCCTGAATTTAGTCCTGTGCCATTCAATTGTATAAAGTTACAATTAGTGTAAGTTGTTCACAATGACTAATTGTAAGAAACGCATGAGGATCAGCTAATCATTTTCTTAATTGTAGTCATCTACTTCATGTTGTAAGCCTGCAAGTCACTTTTTAACACATTACATGTTAGAGCTCAATGCACACTAATATTCAACACATATCTGCTATGGACATGTTGATAAAATCCCCGAAAAAAACAAATTTTTTTTTTTTTATTTTTTTCAAATTTATTTTTTCGTAAGTTTTTTTGTCATAACATCAGGCATTGCAATAAAAAGGCCTAATGCGGCCCTTTTTATTAAATGCTGCAGGGCCTGAGAACCAAAACCTTTTTTTTTTGGCCTTATATATATTTTTTGTTTATTTATTTATTTTATTTAATTTTTTGTTAAATTGAGCAAGGAATTCAATCTAATTTTTTTTTTAAGAGTGAATATTTTTTTGAAAAAGGGCCATAACTCAGTTAAAAATAGTCGGATCAAACCCATATTCGAACTCGATCTGTCTTTTGTGCTGAGAAATTCATATAAAAAATTTGGTTCTGATCAGATAGAAAATATTTGAGTTATCGCACCATGCGTAAAGTGTGTACAGACAGTCAAACAGACAGACAGACGGACAGACTAACGACGAGTGGTCAATCCGGACAATGATACTATGTTTTCCATACTATGATATGGGTAAACATAAAAAACACCAGAAAAAAAACATCAGTATAATTGAATTTGCGGACTTCCGGTAAAATGGCGGCGAGGTAAAACGTGTTTGGAACTCCGCGAATTAAAAATGAAATAATAATCTCCTCTTCAAGATTATATCCCCGCAAATAAGCTGAAATTGAAGAAAGATGTACGTAAAGCGATCCAAATGATTGGCATGTGTTCAAAAAGTACTCAGAAGTGAAAAAAAATACAGTTTCTTCACTACACGGAATAAGGAGACTCAATCAGCGATGACAGCGGTCATGGAAACGAGGCAGTCGAAAGACAAACAGGTTGAACAAAATGAAAAACTAGAAAACCTCTATAAATGCAAAGACTTTAGCGATATATCTAAATGTTTTGTGCAGCTACACCAATCTATAGGCGGCCGGCTTGACTGTGTAGAAAAGACAGTGGTAGAACTTCAAAAAAAAATGGAAGATGTGGAAAAAACATCCAAGAATTCTGCGGAGTCTGTAAAATCTCTACGAGATGATACTAACGCGGTAGAAGAGAAAGTTGCTAAACAGGAAGAAACACTTGATGAACTGAAGGTCAGCATAGACTTTGTACATGAAGACTTGAAGGAAAAAATAAAAGAATGTGGCTCCGAGTCAATAAGTGCATTGGAAGATAAAGTAAATTCATTTTCGGAGAAACTCAATAATCTGGAAATAGCCCATACGAAACTCGACCTATGGGGACGAAAATGGAACCTGGTGTTGAGAGGGATTAAAGGATCGAGGTCTGAAACTCCCAGAATTACGTCAGGGAAAGCTTTGGACTTCTTCTCGTCTGAACTCCATATTCAGGAAGAACAATTAAGAGACATGTTCCTCGGTGCTTGCCATCGTTTACCATCAGGTAGGGATTCCTGCCCTGATATTATGATCAGGTTCCTATCTCTGCCAGACAGAGACATGGTCTTGAATAGCGCCAAAAAACTGCCACCAGGATCGTCAGCAGGTGTGTCCATAGATCTACCTCCATCTGTTTCTAAATTCAGAGGCGAACTTTTGAGAGAAAGAGCTGCACTACCAGAGAAAGAGAAGAAGCAGACAAAACTAGTATACATGAAACAAGAACCCTTCTTGAAGCTAGTAACAAAAAAATAAACTGTTTCATGAATAAATAAAATTGTACACCCATATATATATATATATATTTATGTTTATTAAACAATACAGGTACACATACCTGATAAGCTACAAGAAAATCTTGGGAAGAAAATAAAGCTCTATATCTGCCTTGGAGGTATTGTGTGGAGTTTTGTTTTCCCCCTAAATTTCCAAACTACTGGTACTTAGTCATTGGACCAATAGTATTCCGTGAGTAAATTTGCACAATTTTAGCCCTTCTGGGAGTCTGCAAGAGATATACTTCCTGTTTTCTCACACATCATGACATTGTTACCTGTATGCACTTTTCCTTTCATTAATACCGGTACTTAACTTCCAAGTACCTAAGACAATTTAACAATGTTTTGGGACGGTTTTCAAGTATTAACAAGCAAAATCTCACTATATCTATAATAAACAGTTAACAATGAGGCGTGACAACATCATTAACAAGATTTAACTGTTGGACCAATTGTTTATCATCGAAAGGTAGTTTTAAGTACTGGTCAGCCCCCTAGAATAGCAAAATGGAAATAAGGATAATTATGAATGTCTGAAATGTTGTTCACACGGAAGCACGTTGTAAATTATATATGTATATATATATATGTATGGCAATGTATATGGTTGTATCACGCGGGGAAAATATATTTATGTTGTTGTATGTATCAAAAAATGTTAAACATGTGAGAAAACAAATTGTTACTCACAATAGTATACTCATTTATTTATGTTAATGGGGAAAAGCACAAGGCAAAACTTGTTGCTTCCAATGGTTCACTTTGTCAAAGGAGGAAATTTTTTTTTTTTTTTTTTTACATGAGGTACATTTTAAACCAAAACAATGTACCTCAAGAGTAGGTGATTATTGTGGCTGAATTGCTCTCTGCGCAGAGATATACATGGAAATGATTCTTGTGCCCAGAGAGTGAACCAGCCAAGGTCATCACTGCGGGTCGGAGAACTTGACAAAATATATATTCAAGTTTTTTTGAAAATGAACCAAAAAATAAAAATAAATAAACTGAAAAATTTAAATACGATAATAAATATTGAATGTAATTAACCAAACAGTAAGTTACTCATACAAATTGAGGAGATCATTATAAAGACACAAAAAAAACATCACAAAATTGGAGCCCATGTACCGTAAAAGGAAATGAGAAATATTGGATATCTACAAATACATATTGAAGGTAAAACCACTTAAAGCCTTCATGACTGTTGTTGTTGCATATCCAGATGTATTTACCTTTTATAATACATACACTGTCAAACACCAGAAGTCCGTTGTTATTGTTGATAAAAAAACTAAGATCATGCATACATTTCATCGTTCATTACTTTTTTATTTGAACTCTTATACATGTTACAATATAAAAAATGAAAGCAGATATTTAAGACGGATAATCAATGATATGATTGTTATCTTATTGAATATTGAAAATGGCTAATATATCAATTGGAGCCATGAACTGTCGTGGGTTGTCGTCTGACCATGTAAAGCGTAGAGATTTATTTAATAGATGTAGAGCTAGGTACGATATTTCTTTGTTAATTGATACGCATTCAAGTAAAGAAACAGAAAAAAGATGGAGGATGGAATGGGGTTATGAAGCCATTTTTTCTTCATTTTCCAGTGCTAAAAGAGGGGTGGCCATTATTTTTAAAAATTCAATCCAGTATGAAATACACGAAATAGTGGCTGATGACGGTGGAAATTACATCATTCTTGATATTACAATCCAACATCAGAGACTTAGCCTATGTGCTGTATATGGGCCGAACGAGGACAGCCCAATGTTTTTTGAAAAACTTTTTAACAAAATTGACAAATTGGAAAACTCCTCTATAATAATTGCAGGAGACTGGAATGTACCTCAAGACTATTCAATAGATACAATACATTATAAACAGAAAAACAACACAAAATCAAATGAAAAAATGAAGTTCTGGCAAATGAGGTTAGATTTACACGATACATGGAGGCTTCATAACCCAGGCATTAAACGATACAGTTGGAGGGGCCCAGGAAGTAAAATGGCTAGGCTCGACTACTTCCTGGTCTCCTCTGATCTTCAGTCTTTCATAAAAAAATCTGATATACATATTAGTTATAAATCAGACCATTCTCCAGTGAGCTTAACTATACAATTTGTGAGTCATCCCAGGGGCAGAGGGACATGGAAATTTAACAACAGTTTATTGAGAGACAAAAAGTATATAGAATTAGTTAAAACTATAATTGCTGAGGTAGTAGACCAATATGTGAATAATAACACTGAAAATATACGCATTGGGGAGGAAAATCTTTTTAAAATCAATGATCAACTATTTTGGGAAACCCTAAAAATTATGATTCGTGGCCCAACTATTGCATACTCTTCAAATTTGAAAAAGGGAAGAAATGAATCTGAAAATAAACTTGAGACAGAAATTTCAAGGCTTTCGGAAATACTCGACAATGGTGATGAATCGGTCGCTGCAAAAATAGATAAATTAAAATCAGAGCTAATCGAATTAAGAGACAAGAAAATACAGGGAATAATTCTGAGAACAAAAGCAAAATGGAAAGTAGAAGGGGAAAAATCAACCAAATACTTTTGCAATTTAGAAAAAAGAAGCTACACTGAAAAAACTATTGCCAAACTAATTAAAAGTGATGGATCTGAAATAACCGAACTTTCTGACATAATTGAAGAACAACACAATTTTTACAAAAATCTATATGAATCAAAGATTGAACCAACAGCTGGAGATGAAGAAAATAATTTTCTTGATGTTGAAAACCCTTTTCTGAATTTCTTGGATACGCAAGAAACTGAATCCTTGGAGGGACAACTAACTGAATACGAATGCACAGCATCATTAAAAAAGATAAAAAATGAAAAATCCCCAGGATCAGATGGATATACAGCAGAATTCTACAAATTTTTCTGGAAAGATCTGGGGCAATTTGTTGTTAACTCATTGAACTATGGTTTTCGTACACAAAAATTATCAGTCACGCAAAGATGTGGAATTATAACATGTCTGCCAAAACCCAATAAACCTAAAGAATACATTAAAAATTGGAGGCCTATTTCGCTTCTCAATGTTGATGTTAAAATTGGATCAACAGTTATTGCTAATCGGGTAAAGAAAGTCCTCCCAAAACTTATTTCAGATTCACAACTTGGATTTCTAGCAGGGCGTTACATTGGGGAATCAACAAGGCTTACATTTGATTTATTAGAAAAGTGCGAGCAAAGAGATATACCTGGATTACTAGTACTACTTGATTTTGAAAAAGCTTTTGACTCCTTAGAATGGAGTTATTTAGAAAATTGTTTAAAATTTTACAAATTTGGACCAGATATCATCGGTTGGGTAAAAACCTTTTATTCAGATATTTTCAGCTATATTGTCAATAACGGAAACCTATCTAACAAGATAGATATACATAGAGGGGTAAGACAAGGTGACCCACTTTCTCCTTACCTGTTTATTTTAGCGGTAGAAACTCTTAGCGCATCTTTAAAAAATAATATAGATATAAACGGGATAAAAATTAACAAAACTGAATACATGGTCTCACAATATGCAGATGACATGAACCTCTTCCTCAGGAATGACTCACACTCATTAAACGAAGCCCTTAATACAGTCCGAAATTTCGCAAAGATAACAGGACTAAAAGCAAACTTCCAAAAAACTCAAGTCTTATGGATTGGATCGAAACGGGGCTGTGGTGAAGAAATTCCAACAGAAGAAAATATACTATGGAATCACTCAAATTCGGTCACTATACTTGGTATTGAATTCAACCTCTTCAATGACGACTACATTGAAAATAATTACAAGACAAAAATAAAAAAGCTAGAAAATCTACTGAATGACTGGTCCTTCAGACAACTAAGTCTTACTGGAAAAACAACAGTAATAAAGACTCTTGCACTTCCAATGTTAATTCACTGTCTATCAGTACTACCTCCCCCTTCAAAAGACACATCTCTAAAAATCCAACAAATCTTTTATCGCTTTTTATGGTCTGGAAAAAAAGATAAAATTAAACGTAATGTTATAATAAATGAAATTGAAAACGGAGGCTTGAAGTTTCCACATATTGACTCGTTTGCAAATGCATTAAAAATGACCTGGATACAAAAATTGCTAGACACTTCCAATAATGCCAGCTGGAAAAATATAATTTTAGATGACTTGGAGCCCTTTGGTGGTCCAAAAGTTTGGTTCTTTCAAAATGAAGCACTGACTATTATGGCAAATAAAGTTAATCCATTTTGGAAAAGCGTTATACAGGCTTGGAGTTTGGTAGATCAAGATATCAGCACAGCCCCACAAGACATCCAATCCCAATCCATTTATTGGAATAAATATATAAAAATAGACAATCATATGCTCTTAAACACTAAATGGATAAAGCAGGGTGTATTTTTTATAAATGACTTGATGAAAGACGATGGTGGACTCTTAGATTATCCATCATTCTGTAGCACTTATAATTTACAAATTCCTTTCACACACTATCAAGGACTGTTGAATGCGATACCATCCCAATGGAGAGCATGTTTGAGAAATAGTGAGAAACTTGAATCAATTAAAAAAGAAAAAATAGAAATTCTCGGGAATGCCTTAACACCATGTAAGATTTTTTACCCAATTATTCTTAGACAATATGCTGAAACACCTTCCCACATACAAAAAAAATGGTCTAATAGACTTGGAATAGCTTTATGTGATTTGGATTGGAAACAAATATATAGGAACCCATATCATATCACAGATGATACTGGCCTGATAAGTTTTCAATACAAAATTAATCAAGACATACTTTATACAAATTCAAAATTATTCAAGTGTAAACTGTCAGAAACAGAATTATGCTCTTTTTGTGGGAACACGAAAGAAACAGTTATACATCTCTTTTGGGATTGCCCCATTTCAAAATCAGTTCTACTTCAACTCCAACATAAGTTAAAAGAAAAGTGTGATATTACATTCGAATTAAAACCAGAGTATACTGTCCTAGGTATGCATGGAGATATACATCCCAATGATACCCTTGATATCTGTACAATGCTGTATAGAAAATTTATATACTCATGTAAGATGAGGGCTACCAACCCAACTATAAATGGACTTCTTGAATTTTTTAAATATTATAAAAGAATTGAAACTCTAAACACATATTCCTTGAATGATAGAAGTAAAAAATATGGGGAAAGATGGGAAGCTCTGGAAGCAATTCTTAGCAATTGAAAACAAGGCAATATCTACTTCTCAGTGAAGCTATTACTCAAACATGCTCATAATATGGATTAAATAACTTCCCCCCACGACAGTTCAGAAATAAGCGATCATAAGTATCCACGTTTCACAAATACACTGATTATCCACAAAAAACAAAAAAAAATTTACTTTTTTATATTTTGTTACTTTATATCTACAAATTACATGCAATCATATATACATGTATGTTCATATATACCTTAAAATATTTGAAAATGTTATACAATACTGAATAAGACTAATGTCACATGATGAAATTTAAAAAATGATCTGAATAAAAAAATATTAAAACAAAAAAAAAATAATTGAATTTGCCACTTCCAGTAATAAAAGAGAAAAGTAAATTAGAATTTGTTTGAATTTTGTGTTTCTGAGGTTTTGGAATGCTTTCAACAGTTAGCCAAAGATGATAATCTCCCATAATAACAATATAGATAAAATATTAGTGGTTGTATTATTTACCTTTTTTTTTAAATTTATAGTGAAAATGGGCTGGTTTGGGGTGTCAATGGGCTCTGCAATGCTTTCATTGACTTCTTTGTCACCAACTTAAACCCAGTAGTCCAGAGATTCCCCAAACCCCCTGATAGCATATAGTATATGTCAGACAAGTGCACTACCAGGCGTGGCTTAATATGCCCATTTGCAAAGTAAATAGCTACTATCAAAGAAAATTGGCTATCAGGTACCTAACCCCAATTTAAATTTGACCTGTATTGTAAGGTAATACACTATCATACAAAATAGGAGTCCAATAGAATAATGCAAAATATCATCTGGAAACCAAGTTGAAAAGGCCCACAACTCCAGAAAAAAATCATTGAACCAAACCCAATTTCGAACTTGGCCTGTATTTTGGTATGACTGAGCCACATACCAAGTTTAGTTGAGATCAAATAATCCAAACTCAAGTTAATATTCGGAAACCAAAATGTTGATGGACAGACAGACAGATGTATGGACAGACAGATTACATGTACATAATACAGACTGTTTTTCAAACAGGCGTATACAAAATGACAAATATGCCACTACCTTCTGTTCTGGTGAAAGCGCCAAGTCACTGTCCCCAGAGCAGGAAGTGCCTCCATTCTTCTTCTCCGGAGTCAAAGAGTCAATGTGATTATTTTTTTCTTTCTGAACGGAGTGGGCATCGCCTCTTTCGTTTCCGTTGCTTATAACAGTAGAGCTATTCAGATGTATCTGTTTTGGAGAATCACCCTCAGAAGACAGTTTCACTCGCTTGTTAGAATCAATCTGCAAACATAACATTATCAAAAGAGTTTATTATTTTCAAAATAACAATTCTGCAATAAATGAGGGCTGCAGGGTGTGCTGATGGATTCAAATTTGAAATCCAAGATGGCTGCTGGTGGCCATGTTTTAATGAAAATCGGAGTAATTTTTTGGCTGCCATCTAGAAGTCACCCTGAATATCCATATGATGTTTGGTGACAATTGAATGAGGGATGTTGCCTGTAGGGTGTGCCAAATGATATAATCATGCTAAGAGTAAAATCCAAGATGGCCACTGGTGGCCATGTTTTTAAATTAGGAAAAAGTTGATGGCTCCCATCTAGTGATCATCAAAAATATCCCCATGAAGTTTGGTGACGATGGAGTCAAAGAGTCAATGTAATTTTTATCGCCTTTCGTTTCCATTGCTTATAACTTTCCGATGAAAAAGACACGTTAAGTTGAAAGAGACACCTGTCGCTCAAAACTGGTGCTCATCGAGTGATATGAAATCACGTCAGAAGTTCAGCGTTTTTGATTGGCTACATTCTTAACTTATCAGGTGCTGGGCAGCTGCATATTTGCATGTGGGATTGATGTATTCAATCGCGGGTGACACAAACCTGTGTTGGTTTTAATTTCAGTGTTCACTTCTTTGCAATGTTCAATCATATTGAATATCTGGTTACTTGTGCACTGAATAAGTGAATATTAGAATCTAGTACAGTTATTGTCAATACACTATTACAGTCATATCCGAAGGAATTATGATGCAACACCGAAATTTCATTAAAATCGTAGGTGGTATCGGAACAGTTTTCTTGTACATTTTTTAGGCACACGGCATGACGTGGTCACTCGACGCTGCTGTCATTTCTGTAGATCCATTGGAACTTAGTAGCATGGCTTAAGCTTACATTAAGTTCATCAAGTCAGGTCTGACTATCATTTCTGGACTATCATTTCTGGAGCAGGGAAATAACTTGGAATAGCTAAATGCGTGACAAGTTGACAACCAATGGTTTTAAAGTATTTATTTGTGGATTGACAGCTTATGATTAAATTCTACAGCCTTACCTTTCACAAAATGTTTAGAACAGATTTTCATTGTCTTCGTGGGCACAAATTCTTTGCGATCAATCCTAGAAAACCATAATTTTCTTCTTTCTGATTTTATTCTTCACGTTTCATTACCTTGATCTTCAACAATAGTCGGGAATATGGGAGGCCAAATTCACATTTATTAATAATTGTGCTTCAGCGCAATTCAATTGCGCTTCACTGCTAGTCCAATTCAATTGCGCTTCAGCGCAATTGAAAATTAATTGCACTTCAGCGCAATTAATTTTATATATATGGCTAAACCCCCCAGTTAAATTAATGAATAAATCCAATAGAAAATTAATTGCGCTGAAGCGCAATTATTTTCCCATATATGGGAACCCCCAGTTTATTAATGGAATAACCTATCTATTCAGGGGTGTAAGCTTGTAGCAATAATTGCGCTTTAGCGCAATTGAATTGCGCTTCAGCGCAATTAATACGAATCATGCTGGATTGCGCTTCAGCGAACAGCGCAATTATTAATAAATGTGAATTTGGCCTCCCATACGGGAAAACATGCATACTTCGCTTGGGGTGTGTTTTATCATCGGCGCGATACTTACAGCCGCGAATGACACATGTATTAACCATTGTTGTCTTTACGTTTTCTGATTTCGAACAATAGAATGTTTGACCCAAGCAGTGTCGAGTGCGTTTTAGTGAATCAGAATTCCATCAGTCTCCACATTCATCAGACCCCCACCCTAGACCCTGGAGCTACCCCACCCCCCCCCCCCCCCCCGCACTGGCCGGCAGTTCAACCTGACAATGATCACTCATTCACTGGGTTGCCTTGACTAGATTAATTAAAAGTATCACCTCATGATCAAGACAACTTTTCTTTTTCTTCGGCTGTTGAAAAAATTGCGAGATTTTAGCTTGATTACTCATCCGGAGTATGAAAATAAAGTTGTAACTGCTTTTCGTCAACTGCATGAACTAGCATTACCCGCCAAAATTAAATTTACACGAGGGGAATTCCCTCGAAAACTCCGGGAATTTTCATTGACTTCCGGTGACGTCCAATCGGTGCGTCGATCGAGTCCACCGCTCTAATTGTCACCGTAAACAAATTAGAATAATTGGACTTCAATTTAATTGTATTTAACTCTCTTTACCAGATTGACGACAACACATAATCAGAGACTAAGCACCTAGATATTACAGCACCAACAACAGTTAAAACACAGGTGTCCTTAATCAGCAAGAAATGATTACGAAGTCAACAACAACAACATGTAACACATGAATTAATTCAAGATATGTAGATATTACAGTGCAGGAACAAATTCTAGTTGTAGATGCACTGGTCCAGGTCACAGTTGTTGGCCATTATATATAAGTAGTAGCCCTAGAGTAAGAATAATATATTATTCTTACTCTAGGGCTACTACTTATATATAATGGCCAACAACTGTGGCTACCATGGCCGAGTAACTTTATAACCCTGTGGTGACTCCAGTAGCATTCTATAACGTGCACACACCGAGGCGTGTACATGGGTCCAGCCATTAATGTCCGCGCACGATAGGACAACATACTGCACCCACAACAACATGGAAACGGGCCCACTCGCCCCAGGGCCAGCTCGCCCCAGTCGACCTGGGCCAGCTCGCCCCGGGCCAGCTCGCCCCAAGGGATAATGTCTTATTTAAGTTGGTTTTCGTTTGTGTCTTTTTGCTTGCTTTCTCTCTCACTCTCTCCCTCTGTCTCTCTCTAAGGGTTGTCAGGAGATAGATTGGATAGTTGGGTAGTAGTGATAATTATTTATTCGGATGATAACAATAATAACATAAGAACTTCAGGTCAGATGGTTCCGGCGGCATAACTTTTGATCTATACTTGTTGACCGCTCGTTTTGTGGTGTCGGTCCGTGGCTTTAGATGGGCTGATGTTGTTGCAACACAATCTCTGATAGCTTGTTCTGCTATGCCATCTCACCCTCTGAAGTGTGAGGTGTGATTAGTCGGCTGGTTACTGTGTAAACAACCTGCTTTTATTGTTTTGATAGGATACAATAGGGACAATAACGGCTAAGGGTTTCCCAAACTCCAGAGATAGTGAGATGAACTCAGAGAATAAGAGAAACTTTAATATCAAGAATGTGAAAACAGATCATCATTGTTATTTAAGAATTCGCTGGTTCGTCGTTCAGACCAACTAGTGTGATATAGGATCATATAGGCCTACTGGCTATTATCTTGCCTAAAGTAATATAAATGTCGAAATTGATGGACATAACTCTGAAATATATCATAATATGAACTTAAAAAATTAATATATCAATATAAATTAACTTATTTACAACTTTAATACAAATGTAATACCCGGGCCGACTCGCCCCGGAAAGGTGGGCCAGCTCGCCCCAAAAACTGCCTGGGGCGAGCTGGCCCTGGGGCGAGTGGGCCCGGATCCAACAACATACCTGGACAAGTGTTGTAATGGGGGAAGTCGGCATTTTGCAATCGGATCTCTATTCAGTGATCTCGAATGAGACTTAATTTTCAGCCTGACAAATTAAATTGGTATATCGATCTGACTAAGTTATGATTTTTGACATAATGAAAGCATAAATCATAATGAACTGTGATTAGCGGGAATGATAAATCGACAGCTGTTGAAATCCCGTCCAAATTAATTTTGTCATTTTTCTTTTCGGATCAGTTTTGGGCAGAAAAATCTAAACTAAATTCTATTGTTGTGTGATTTTTGTGGCAGCGCTTTGGGATATAAGATTCCTATGGCGGCGTATGGCCTTCAAGTACATGCATGTTTCAATTTTACGAAGACTTTTGTCATGTGACTAATAACTACTGTGCATTTATATTGCGATTGATATTTGTGGTACCTGTTAATTAATTTTGTCAAGCATTATGATAAGTTGTGAGTGTGAGTGAGGAATTATAAATCGACATGTAATACTAGTATCATATACCACTTCCCGGCCAAATGAATTTTGTCAAATGGCAAGAATATTCCCGACTAAAACCAAAGTGGTGGCCACACATGTTGCGATAATATTTGTTGTGGTATCGACTCATGAACATTGCTCATGCATGCACCTGTTACAATCAAAATTGTAATGTGTGTGGTACATATAATATTTTATTTGACATTTTGTCACACAATCTTTATCGTACAAACATGCGGCATAGCAAAAAAATTGATATTCTATGATCAATTTGTGCAATTTATGCAAAGTAGCCAATATGACATATATAGTCGTGGTCACAGTGTAAATATACATGTAGAAAATGATGAATTCTCTGCATGTTGGGTCTAGGTCTCTCAGTCGTTAGACGCTTTGTAATATGTTCACTGAAGTTTAAGCAACATTGAGATCATGCAGTCAGTCCTTGGATGGGTGCATGACCGTGGTGAACAATTCCAGATGCTGCATATAAACTAACTTTATAACTCCCGCACATTGATCTAACTCATTCTGTTACACTGGGGCTCATATGGCCTTCAGAGGACTGTGTCGATCATGGTGTGACCACTCTGGGGGTGATCTAATTTTATTACATCAATCAGACTTTTTTAGCCGATAACCTACGTCATAATTTTCTTAAAATGGTACCAATTTCAACAGTCATTTTTTTTCCTCTATAATTTCCAAAGATATCAGTAATCGATCCCAACAACTCATCACGGATTCTGCAAAAAAATCGATATCGAACAGATTTGTTTATAAATAGATTTTTGCATTGAAATTTCACAACCTCGAAAAATGGTGACTTAAGTCACTTGAACACTTATATTCTCAACAGTCATATATTTAGCTAGCAGAAATGTGTACATATCTCGATCCTTCTATATCTTTTTTGGTTGTGTTATTTATGTACCAGAAAACGATTAATATTCATTTCAATGTGGGACATCTTGGGGCCATTTTCAAGCAAATTATAACGTAGGTTCCTGGCCATGGATTCAGTGAATCTAAAAAAGAACAGGGGAGTAGGGTAACCATCGCAGTGTAAATATAGAAGGCTGATAACTTCTCTGCACGAGGGGTGAGTGAGTTTATACAGTAAACTAGGGCCCAGCGAATCGGCAACTTCGGTAATTCGGCAACCAAATCGAATCGTGAATCGAATCGGGTGTCCGATGTCGACATTGACATCAAATCCGAATTGAATCAGGGCAAGCACTGTGTGGAGAAAGATCATAGCTGACCGTTGGATATCCTTCTAATTATTTAACGACTCAGTCAGACATTGTTCTCAACTTTAGTTTTGAATGAAAATCGAAATTATATATCACTTAGTCTAACATGTGACATATGTAATCTGAAGCATTCTAAGTATAGATCTTGACATCGACTATAAAATGAATAATTAATACTGAAGATACACTATACTCGACTAATCCAGTAGTGTGTATAATAGTATATATATACATGTATAATAGTATTTATTAATTTGATACATTGCCAATCACTACATGTATGACTGTATTGCAAGGATTTCAGGACCGATGTATGCTGTATCATAAACAATGGCATGCATATTGATGTGCATGCACCTCCGCATCAGTACCCGGATGGCAACTTGTAATAATGCATTCCGTTTGATGGGAGGTAAATCTATATAATCATCATGTGCGTTTTATCCATGAATTTAATCAAATATGGCGATACCCAGCATTCTTGTAAATCCGAATGCATTTATGTGAGGGTCCATTGTACATAGCATGTTAATATACATGTATGTGGATCATTGGATATTAACAATGTGGGGGAATAAAATGTATTAATATGCAACTGCATGTAGCATAGTTATGACATAAAACACACTTGGTAAGTTAACACATATGAATGCACGTTCATCGATTAGTACAAAATAAAGCTGACACTAACTAAATAAAATAATATAGACTGTAGATGTTATGACTTTTGACCTGTATATAGTGATTATAGTCACTTATATATTTTACCAAAACATTGTCCAAGAACCACCAGTGATACACATACTGACATCTGCCAAAGGACGGTGGTCTGCGATTGGATGTAATCGCGTAACTGGTGTAAACTCTAAATTACATCAGATCCCCAGATGGGAAAACATGGTGCAATGCGGCAATTGCCCCATCAATTGTGCGCCATAAATAAACAATTTAGTTGTTTGTCCCCATAAACTGGAAAGAATAGGTCGATTCGAAAATATATGAATCGGATAGCCGATTCGGTATCGATCTCGAATCTGATCGCCGATGTCGACACCGAATCAAATCTTCGAAGCTTCGCAGGGCCCTTCAGTAAACGCTGTGGTCTCGTGAGTCCAAAGACTCAAATTTGAGCAGATAATTTTTACATTACCTGTGACTGGAGTCAACGCCATGGTAGTGTTCTTTAATGTCCACACATTGTTGCACACATGACAGGACAGCCATTAGCATCAGCTCCCAATCCGACATTATGCCTAGCACAGTGTATTCTATGTATATGACACAATGAGAGGAGTGGAGGTACAAAATCTATCCAATACTTTTTTCAATGTGTCTGGGAATCTTTTCTCCTGAAATAATTTTCAGATCATTGATTGTGGCATCGATGATCGATTTGTTATGGTCATGGAATTGGGAAAGCAGATTATGATAAAGTCTGAACGACACCATGTTGGATTTGAACCCCCGACAGTGTTAAAGGTGCAGTTCAGAGTTCATCCCACTTACCAACTGAGATAACCGCTCCTCTTCTAGATCTCTTGGTCATAGTCATTAGACGCTTAAAATGTTTTATCACCTAACTTAAGCAGCGTTGAGCCCGGTTTGTCCTTGGATCGGTGACTGGTGAGCTAACACAATGCGACTCCCACACAAATCTCTCTCATTCCGTTACAATATCAAACATTTTATCCTCAAATTAAATTACTGCTCGCTTTTGTTGCATTCCAGGGATTTTGTTAGGTTCCTTAACCCTTTACCCAACATAACGGCCCTGTGCCAATGCATTCTCTTATATATGCGAGTCGACCATAGGTCGCCTCGCATATATAAGAGAATGCATTGGCTTAACACAATACAAATTATAAAATTGTTAAAGAATGTAAGAAAAAATGGTAAAAAGTGTTAAAAAAAGATTTTTTTTTAGGCCAATGCATTCTCTTATATATGCGAGGCGACCTATGGTCGACTCGCATATATAAGAGAATGCATTGGCACAGGGCATAACTGTAACTATCACAATGTGGTCAAGGAGCCGGTTCCAATGATATCCATATTTGTATGGTTCTATTGAGACAGACCGAAGATATTTTAGGCTGTTGAAGCTTTATTTGGCCGGTTTTGGCCGGTTTGTTGGGTAAAGGGTTAATAATTAAAAGATTTTGTTATGTTTTTACGATTTTTATGATTATTAATCCGAATTGCCTACACACACCATCATTCTGATATATTAATTAAATGCACAGACTCTGGATGGCGAAATCATTTGTGTTTGTTTTTCCCCCAATTGTTGCGTCCTGAATCCAGATGTAAATATTTACAATTGAGCATAGTTTTGACAATGTTTTCCATTGAGTGGTATGGTAAATTTCTTTGAAATCTTAAGCGATTTTAGTAGAATGCTACATTTTCCAGGTTGGCATAACGCCTTAATACTAACTTATCAGTTTCACAAACTCGAACAAGTCCATAATATGTCTTTAAAACATACCCATATACTCATACAGACATACAATCATAGAGACATACACTCATAGTCTCATACAGACATACACTTATACAAACAATATTTTCCACACAACTGTGAGACAAACACTCTTATTTTTAACCACTTTAGGCCAATATAAAAACATTGCTAGATTTACATCCCCTCCCGACCCTATTTTTAGGCCCATCCTTAATGTTTGTATGTGCATTCTCTTATATATGCAAGTCTCCCATAGGGAACCTCACATATATAAGAGAATACACTGGCTTACAAGATCAAGGTAAAATATTGTTAGGCCAATGCATTCTCTTATATATGGGAGGCGCCCTTGTTCTGATTCTGTCTTATATATAAGAGAATGCATTGGCACATGGTTTTCGCAAAAAAATCAGGAAGCTCTAGTCATGAAAGGGTTAATCATCAAGTTACATTTCAATGACCCTTTATCAGTCTATTTTGATCATATTGGACAATCTAAATCACCTTGTATCATATAAGAAAGGACACTGCTGCAATATCTAGAACTGTCCATGGCCATTTATGTTAGGAAGAATAAAATATAAAAAAATTAATTTGCCCTCCCACCCAATTTTTATGTTTACCCATACCATAGTATGGTAAACATGGTGTCGTTGTCCGGATTGACCACTCGTCGTTCATCCGTCTGTCTGTCTGTCCGTCCGTCTGTCTGTCCATAGACACTTTACGAGTAATGCGATAACTTAAACATTTTCTATCCAATTGGAACCAAATTTTGTATTTGTGTTTCTCAGCCCAAAATACAGATCGAGTTCGAATTTGGGTTTGATCCGAGTTTTTGTTACAGAGTTATGGCCCTTTTTCATCTTAGAATTCACACATTTTGCCATAACTCAAACAGATCGAGTTCGAATATGGGTTTGATCCGATTCATTTTATAGATGTTGTCATTCCAAGTGAAATCTGTTATGAAATGAGTGATGACATATTATACAGAGCTCTGGTGGTCAAGATAGACAACACTGGTGGCTGGCTGATTGTTTATTCTAACTCTCAAATTGATTAATGGCAGCATAATACTGGTGTTTATCCTATTCTTAAAATTTCATTACAGGGTGAGATAAGAGCCCCCACTCACCTATATAAGACTTAGTGTCTTCTAAATTCCATTAATTTGCTTCAAAAATAATTAACCCTTTCCAAGGGTTCCATAGACACATGCTATAATGTACATGGACTCTTCCTCATATCTCTTAATATCTGTTGGGTATCTTTGCACACTATTCACTTAATCAATTTTGGTTTTGACTGATTAATTGATTTTTGAAAAATATATTAACCCTTCAGACATGTGCTTTCAATTTGAAATTAAAATAACAGCTGATGGCCAATATGATTTATCTATGCAATGGGAATCAGGCAGATAAATATACATGACTATTGTAAGTGATGACTTGTTTTGAAAATGAATATGGTAGACGTTAGTGTTTCCAGGAACCTTATTTTCCCATTTGTTCATATTTTCATGGTTGATTGAATTTTAGGGGCCACAGAGCACTTAGAAGATTAACATTGAAGGTTGTGGCTTTTAGTGTCCAAGCTACTTGTAAAACATTGTAATGTGTGAAACCATTTAATTGAGGGCTAACTTACTTTCTTTTATATGAACGATTTAGTGGTCATAGGGGCAAGCATCCTCATCATATTATGTCTGTATAACATTATATAGATAATACTTTTGAATTGTATAAACAACATATATTTTTGAAAACCATTCATACACCCCTGTTATGAAACACTTAATCTTATTTAGTACACAGGTCAGATCTGATCTTATATCTGTCCATGTTTGATAAACAAATAACTGATCGAGGAGAATGGGGGAAGGGGGGGGGTAATTAAAGTACCATTTAAATATGAGATGGAATCCCCTACATGTATGTTATTCTAAGCAGTCTGGCTTGTCAACAAATTATAATTTCTCTTTAGAAGTGAATAAATTTTGAATATCTGGCATGTCAAAAGTGTTAAAGATAGGGATTTATCACTTTAGCTTCCAATGAGTTAACTTAAACTCCTAAACATGTCCTCCGAATTCACTAAACCATTGGATCTCACAGTGATAGGTCCTTGGGTGAATAGGGACATAGTTATGAAATTTAAAACTACTCCTCCCCACCCCAAATACTTTAACCCTTTCTTAAGACAAATTATTTGAGCTTTTGATTTCAAGTTGGGTACTGATATATGGATTAATTCCTGTGATCATATCTTTGAAAAATTATCAGTTATGACTAGTCGCTATCGCCAAGGTATGGGTTAAACATCTGCCGATCGTGATTGGCCTCTCGTTCTAAAAAAGATGGATGCAAATCTATCATTTATTTATATTGGCCTTAAATAGGAAAAAGGTAACAAAAATTATCTTCCAATCTTCAGACTAATCTTTACTTTTTTATTTCAGAATCTGAAGTCAACACAATGGCTAAACTTCATGGTGGAATTGGTTTACCTATATTTAGTGAAAAATCTTACGAATTCTACAAAGATCCAGTTGCATTCCTGAAGAAAGGAATTGAACAAAATAATTGCCCAATCTTTGTCGCCAGATTCCTCAACAGGCCAACAGCATTTGTATGCAACTACTCAGGAGTTAAAGAAGTATTGGAAGGTGAGAATTAATACATGTATAGTTGTATATGGATATTTGGAAACCTGTTTAGAGATTTATTCTTTCCATTATGAGGCATATTGTCTATCTCCATGACATCACACCAGCAAAGTTTTATCTTTTTAAAGTCCACAAAAGTATAATTTTCACACCTTGGAAAAGTTGGCATGCCATAATGAGTGATGCTTCTTGCAGAGGGTTGACTGTCATGACTCATGGTCACCAAATGGGAACAGAAATATTAAAGTGATGTCAAACACTCCGGTATGGTGATCAAATAGAAATGGAGAATAGTCTTGTTCAAAGTAGTTATATTTACAAATATTGTATCTAGATTGACAACACACACCGTCATTCTTATATATTAATTAAATGTAGTGACTGTCGATGATGACATCATTTTCATTAGTTTATCGGCGATAGATGTATCCTGAATCGAGTAGAAAATATTTACAATTGAGCGTAGTTTAGACGATGTTTTCTATGGAGTGATAAGGTCGATTTGCTTGAGATTTACAGCGATGCTAGTAGAATGCTACATTCCTCCAGTTGGCATAGAAGCTCAATACTAACTTATCAGTTTCTCCCGATTAAGTACATAATATGTCTTTAACAATAGTATATATAGAGGATCTCACATGAGTTTCTATTTTATACGGAATTTATCAACCGAGTTCACTAAATTCGATTTGAGCCGAGGTTTACCGAGGCTCAAATAGAATTTAGAGGACGAGGTTGATAAATTACGTATAAAATAGGACGAGTGTGAGATACCTTTTATCACATGATCAAATAAACCCGAAGCAACTCGAAATATTCATCGAAAACAACAATCATAAACTACAGCGATCGCAAGTTATTTGAAGAACGCCGTGACGTCATCGCACGTGCTGATATTAAACGTGTCTATTACCGATAATTATGAAACTGCTTTTATGGCCAAATTATGTGATAAAACTAGTAGACTACATGTAACTGGGGCCAGCATGATCATTTGCAGCTTCCATGAATAACCTGCTTCCAAACAACACGTCAGCTCAAAATGATTTTTGCATACCTCCCTCAAAAATCTCCCGGATTGACATTTTCAAAACATAACATGTCTGGTCACCAACCAAACACGAGGCTAAACTTCCTGGGCTAAATTCAGTTATAAATGTTTCACATGATGTTACTTTTTTACGAAGATTTCATATCATCATGAACAGATGAACTCAAAGTTGCATATCTTTACTCGTATTTAAATTCGTGCAGTACTATTTACAACTGAGTCCGACTTCTGAATTTATGCTAAACCACAGGGAAAAAAGGAGCTATGTTAACGCTTCCATAGGGAAGCCTCACATATAAGAGAATATATTGGCCTAACAATATTTACATTCACCTTGTTAGCCAGTTTATTCTCTTGTATATGCGAGGCTCCTATGGATCCTGCTACATCACGAACCTCATGAAAGCTTTACTTAGTTACATACAGTAATGCTCTAATTAATCGACCTCTTAACCAAAGCAGAATTATGGGTAACTTTTCAGGATTTAGTCGGAAATATGGCTTGTTGCCATTCATCGGAAAGCTCTCCACGAGAGCTTTCCGATGAATGGCAACAAGCCATATTTCCGACTAAATCCTGAAAAGTTACCCATAATTCTGCTTTGGTTAAGAGGTCGATTAATTAGAGCATTATACTGTACATAATGGAAGGTTGGAATGAATAGGCAATTATATTTAGATGTGGGCAACCAATCTCAACGCGTTTATTCATATGGTACAATGTACATGTATGTAAAGTGTTATATCATGCATTTTGAGTCTGGTGGGGTGTCAGGGGTGGTTTGAAAAGGGGGCATTGGTGGGGTCATCATACAACACCCATCGTCAAGGTACTGAGAAGTGACATGGTAGCCTTATTTGGACCTATCAGGGTGGTGACCATTTTGGATTATGGTGGGGTGTTGGATGGGGGTCGAAAGGGTGTAATGTGGCCACCCTTTGTTTGACTGAATTCAGTTAAGAGGGCTGGGCAATGACATGGATTCCCTATTTGGACCCATCTGAGCGGTGGCTATTTTGGATCAAGGTTGGTGGTGTTTCGAAAGGGTGTCTTGGGGGTTCAAATAAGTATTTCGCCCCTTGGCCAATTTCTGACAATGCCCCCCAAGACCCCCTTTTGAACCATCAACAAACACTCTACCGATCCACTCTGCTCGAGAGGTCTAGATCTCTTGGTCGCAGTCTTTAGACGCTTTGTGTGATCGCTGAAGTTAAGCAATGTCAAGCTTGGTCAGTCCTTGGATGGGTGACCAGCTGGTGATTCCAGTGCGGCCAACTTTCAGTGCGACTCACTTCTCTCTCTCTCGTTCTGTTACATATGGTTAAATGTAATCACAATGGGTTTCTGTAGATATCTAAAAACTGTTGAAATATGAATAACAATACTTCTTCATCTTTACAGATGCAGACCACTGCATGGACTTCGGTTATAAAACTTTGATGGAAGAAATATACGGTGAAAATATCCTCTTTACAGATGGTGAGTAAGAAATTTCAATGATCAAGAGTTACGTAATAATTATTGTTGGTATCTAAGTTGTTGTTTGAAATTATTCTCAAAATCCACTGATAAATACATATACCATCAGTTCCATCACTGTAACAGACAAGAATGGAAAGCTGACCAATCAATGAGGTACCCAGTAGGTGAATTTAGGGACGCTATCCCGCATGGTGGGCTTGCATCACCAAATTCTCCCTCTGAAAACTTCATTCTGCTTAGTCCTTTGACACACTATTTCCACTGAAGATATAACAATATTATCACCTCCAAAAAAAGAAAGTCCCCCTTAATATATTTGGTTATATTTTATGAGATATTGGATGGATTTGTACGAAACTTTAAGCAAATGTTTAGTGGTATCTGAGACACAACCTATGTGTGAGGCACCATCTCGTGAGTTATGTTATGGCCAACTGAGCACGAATAGAATGGAAGAGGGGTGCTTTTCAAAAGTTGCAAAACACTGACGTTGAGTAGACAGTCACTCCAGTGTTCCATTGTTCACAAAAGTTGTTACTGGCTGTAAATGTGGTCCAAAAGTGACAATGTGAGTCCACGATAACATGCGTGTGATCTTCGGGACAGCTTGAGCCCACTGCATACCCAGGCCTTTCACTGAAAATCCAAAATGATTTGCCGGTTTTTGTGATTTTTATCGCTATGAATTCCCAACAACACCAAATTCGAAAATCTGATGAGTCACCATCCAAGCCAAAGGCTATAATTATAAGCAAGGTTTGGTTATGATGTTACAATCTCGAATGGCGACTCGTCAGTCTCATGCAGAAGCTCTCCATAGTTGTTTATATAGAGTTTTTATAGACTCGTCATATATTTTTTTCAGTATTTTCTGTTAGAAATATTGGATTTGAAAAATAAAAATGAATTTTTGTAGACTATGTTTTCCAGATTTTGAGAAAGAGTTAAAAATAAAAACCCTCCCTCCCTCATCCCATTGAGATCTAATTGCCTGAGAACACAGACATTTTATTTTAATGGTGATATTGTAAGTAGTTTGTCAAAGTTCAATTGAGCAGTACCATAATTAATTTACAATATGTCATTTATTCCAGGAGAGGTTGCCCATCATTTGAGAGATTCATTACACACGCTATTCACTCCAGAATCCATCGAGTCGTACCGTCCTGTCATACAGAGGTAACAAGTCTGAGTTTAATGTGTCTGTCATTTGCAGAATGAGGTCCCCAGAGGTGACGCTATTCCGCATAGTGTGATAGCATCACCAAACTCACCCTCTGGGGACCTCATTATGCATGGCCTCATCTGCTATGGGAGACATGGACTCAGATTGAAGTTCCCAAATGGTGAATATTGTGATGTACACCCATTGGGAACCTCGATTATGTAATGTGTGGTCTGGCAATTTGGGGATATAGAGAAACTAAACTAAAACAGAAATAGATTCTATGTGAAGAAGATTCTATAGAAATTTGATAATAAAGAAACTTTCCAGAGAAGATGAGGCCTAAGGAGAATGAGGTCCCCAGAGGGTGAATTTAGTGATGCGGGATAGCGTCACTAAATTCACCCTCTGGGGGCCTTATTCTGCAAATGACATGCACAGGGATTTTTTTAGGTGTCCTGACTCCTCAGGGTCCAGTAAACGGCCCCATTACCAATGGGAAAAAAGCACCTTTATTCTCAATTTTCAACCACCAAATTCCCAATTGCAGGCAGGTATATAATACCATCTGGTTTATTGAATAATTATAATTTTTTTTCTGAGTTTTGTACACTCAGTCGATCGATAAACGGCTGAAAACCCGTAGTAAATCGGCGATATCGGGAACATGCCCGCATCGTGTAATTGCAACCTAACTATTAGCTTAACATGTGAATTACCTCCCCTCTACCAGTCAGCGCATTTATGAAAGAGGGATGATAACTCTAAATAAATTGCTGATTTAAAACACGTGTACAGTAAATATAAATATAAATGTTTCGACCAACACATCCTCGGAAAGTCTTAGTGTCCCCATTAAGTAGTATTTAATATGTGTACACAGCAAGGACTTGCATAAAGTTTAAAACAACTTGTCAATTTAATTCACCCTGAACTGTATTCAGTAAACTAATTGCGTAGGTGATGTGAAAACAGCATTTCACATTGACACCGCTGCCTGGATTAACATGAAAGATGCGTGATGTTACATAAATTATTCTTAGCTGTGTCGCCGATAAAAGGCAAATTTGAGGCACACCATGTGTGGTTGCTCCACTACGTGTCACGTACGATTCATATTAAAGGGACACTTTGATTATTGCGACATAACCAAGATGCGGGCCCCGTTGGTTCAAAGTGCCCGGATGAAGATAATTAATCGAGTGTGCTTCTCACAGTACGAGCTAACTGCATGGCCTCCTATAGCCTGATACCGGAGTACGCTGTGTATGTCTCTTTGGAAAGCAGACGAAATTCATAAACGATGTACATCTGTTAGGAATTTCGTCGGCTTTTCAAAGAGACATAGACAGGCTATTTGGCCATGCGTTTGTCACAACAGACCTGTTTCTGGCGTGCATGCATAATTCGTGTTTTATTGATAGTAGTGATGAAAAGAGTAACGGCTTGTATTAATCGAATAATATAAATGAAGTTAGTTTGCCCTATCGTAATCAGGATGGACTTTATTTTACCTATATACGGACTGTTCATTCTTGAAAGTGCAGCCTATACTCGTATAGTAAAACTGGGAATTATGCTTTCAAGATTCATATCAAGGCGACGTCCAGTCGCGGGATGTTGGTCAGTTTCTGTCCCCGAGGCCAGGGGCGTACACCAGCTATGGCGGGGTTGTTGACGGGGTGTCACGCGTGCAAATATATACATGTAGTGACAATAGCACTAACCTTTACAAATAAAAATAAATTGAGTTCGTGTGTCTGTCCGGAAAAAGGCGACAAAACGACTTAACCCCTCTGAAAATGTGCACATAGGGTCATATCATGCACGTAACCCGGGGATTAAGGGCGCTAATAATGTGTATGACTTTGGCTATATATAGGCGATCAAACGGAGGGGCAGATCGGCAGATTAAAATAAAAAAATAAAAATTGTTTCTTGAATTTGGGAATAGATTTTTACAACTTGTTTTGCTTCATCCTATTTTATGGATGTTAGTGTTGAAGTCTATTATAATATTTAAGGAAGGGGCAGACCTGTCAACAAATTTGGTATTTTGAAAAAAAAAATGATTTTGAAGCCATTTTCACCAAGCTTGTGTTATTTCTTTAAAATGGGGAATGTGACCCTAAAAATAATATAATAAAAAAGAAATCCCGTACCCCCAGGGACCCCTGTGTCTGATATGGGAACATGTCTCTATTCCGAAGGTTCGCTATTCCGAAGGTTCACTATTCCGAAGGTTCGCTATTCCGAAGGTTCTCTATTCTGAAGGTTCGCTATTCCGAAGATTTTTGTTATTTTAAAGGTTAATTCTATATTCTAAAGTATTGAGAGGGTTCTTTATCACGAACACTCTTTTTATGAAGGAAATAACTTAAAGCATTGAAACAATAAATGTGACTGTTTTCTTCGCGGGTTTCCTTGAGATTAAATGTCATTACGTATGACGTTATTTCCCAAAACATATTCACGTCAGACAACCCACACAATTGCTATGTTTCCATACGATTTAATCTCATCACGTATGACGTTATATCTCAATAATCTTAGAGGCAAGAATACGCCAGCTAAAGGCGGATTAAAACAGTGGGACTATAACTCTTAATGAATACTGCGTAGCAGAATGTTGTTGAATAGACGGGTATGAGATGAACCTAACTGCAATTGTGAATTTGTATTGAATTTTAAGGCCAACTTTCGAGTCACCGACTATTTTTTTTATAGTGCCTTGATATCAGGTTGTAATAACAATCTGTGCCATAAAATATGATTAAAACACTTTACGAAAAGCTAACACCTGTGAAGATGCAGTTAATCTGATAGCATTAGTATCGACGGATGGAGGAATTTTAATCTGATAGCATTAGTACAGTCGTTCAGGTAGTAACGGGTCACAGGCAGTAACGGGTCAGTTGCTGTTTATTGTCGTGGCAAAAGTCACAGATGCACTTGATCTCCCAAAATCCTGTTGATTCTTGAGAATGAATATGTGTTGGAGATCATGTGCAATTTGTGGCGAGTTCTGACGGTAATTTCCGATTTAATTCAATTTTTCTGACGGACAGTGGAAACGCATCGGAGGAAAGTAGGTCAACAAAATATGTCAAGTTGCAGATCGGCTGCTGCCAATAAAAAACAGAATAAAGTACACCCAAACTAAGCACTGTAAAATATTAACAAATTATTTATTTTTCAACTCCCAGACCCCCACAAAAGTTAAATTTGAATTCTTGAGGGACCTGTTGGGGGGGGGGGGGGGGGGGGGGGGGGGTATCCAAGCCAAATTATTAACCCACCCGCTATATATATAGGGGTGTGGGAGGGACAGGGACGTGGCTAGATCATGCCATGAACCTCTACTAATGCTAACGCCCATTTTGAACTGACGGAGTGTGACCTCTACTAGTACGGGCGTTAGCATTAGTAGAGGTTCATGACATGATCAAGGACGTGTCCAGAGGGTCTCCGTTGGTGACGTCCACCTTGGAATTTCCAATTACCCCCCCCCCCCCCACACCACCATTGAACCAGACAAATCTCCCAAGCCCCGCCAATGGTTTGAAAATTTCATCTGGTGTCTCAAACTTTCCAACTGTTGGAAACGTCTAACCCCACCCCCCCCCCCCCTAAGGTTGGAAAATTTCCCGAAATAATGGACATTTTCAGACCAAAATGTTTACAAAAAAAATAGAAAAATATGCTGCTGTTGGTCTAAAAACAACTTATTCCCCACTATATAATAACTGGTTGGGCATATATACAAATAATTGAGAACAATTTCAACCTATGCGGGTAATTGTGGTGTAACATGCTCTAACTATAAAGTTGTGTTAGACTGGGTCAGGCATGATTTTCTAGCTTGAACATTTTTATCAATGTTGGGGAGGGGAGAGTCACCCCAACACTATACCTGTCACTACGTCCTTGAGGAGGGGTGCAAGGAGGGTGTGATTACCTGGATTCAGGAAGTTGGGTCTCGCCCAAGGGATGACCAGTGCCCATGGATATGAATATGCTAAGGTGCATCCACCAAATGAAGTGCCCAAGCCATATAATCCTACCCGAGAAAACCACAAAATTAAAAAAATATATAAACACCAAATGATAATTTCGCGATTTCAATTGTTCCGTTATAAATTGATCTATTAGTACATTGCATTCTGTGTACAAATGGATATTGTGCCGTGTAACTGCTGTGATAATAACCTGACAGGGATGAATCCAGCAGTCACTTCATGCAGTGCTACATTTAGCTGGCAGCCAGTGGCAGGTCAATTATATTGGGAGGGGGCTGCGAAAATTTAAAATTAACACACAACTGAGGGTGGGTTGGGCACTTGGTGAAAATGGGTATCATGTCAGCGTCGACACACACCCAACACTCACTGTCGTTCGCGACGTCCTTGGTTGTAAAACATTTACCTTCGTTTTTCTGGATCGGAGCAAAAGGAAAGTAATTGCAAGTCCCAGTTTTGTCGTTTCTTCTTTCTTGATGTATATGTTGAACAGTTGAATACAAATGTAATCTAAATTGAATCATGATCCACAAATAAAGCGATAAGTGGACTAGCTCACAAACCAATGATATTAATTGGATACATGTATATGTCAATCAGATTTGGCACTGGTAAGTGCTGCACATGCATTGCAATGAAATGAGTACACCACATTTGGTATTCATGGTCATATAAACATGTACAGGGTAGGCCAAATGAATATGTTGTCAGTTTTGTGTGTGTGTTTGTGTCATTAATTAATTAATTTAGAAACTACAAAACATTTAATTATGTACTGTCCGAAAGTAAATATAGAGCTTTGATAAAATCATTGACAATTAAATGTGAGTAAAAAATGTGAGTTAAAGATATATATATGTAATTAAATAAGTTATAGGCAATAACAACAAATTTGCCACTCGAGGTGACTCAAGACAGTACAATCCGCAATGAATTATAACTGATCCACTTGGGATTTGGGATGCAAGCGCCGAAGGTGCTCGAAATGATCAAATGATCTTGTCCGCCACCTTCTGTTCTGGTAAATTTCCATTTTCCAGTGTTTTATATCAGTTTGTTGCCTTTACCCCTGTTTATCCCATAGAAAGAATGGAGCTGTCCTATCCTGACTGCCAACCATCCACCCCAACTGCTGCCACCTCTGCTCTGATTATATACTAGTATATGTTTGTATTATGAACACAAAACATGCAATCACACACTGTAACACTACTACATATGATTTGTGAGTGAATGCTATTAACTGTACAGAGGGCCATATTATGTTGGGAACAAATGTAATTTGAGTTTGTATCTCCACTATAAAAAAATAATAAAAACATATTTCTCAACTACTAATTTTTCTACAAATTAGTTATTGATTGTGATTCACAGTTGTTGGAAACTTGTCAAAAAACCCCTACTTATTAATATAATTGATATAACTATATTAATAAGTAGGGGTGGTGACATCTCTTTTCGGTTTTTTTGACAAGTTTCCAACAACTGTGGTTTATAGTAAACAAGTTTGTGTTAGATTAAAAACTTTTAATTGGAATAAATACATCTTGCACATGTTATTTGTGGTTTAATAACACATGAACAGCCATCAATTGTGATACATACAGTTCAAACGAAAGGTGACCCTTTACTGCCTGAATTGACCCCTTATTGCCTGGATTTCGTGCTATCTTTGATCGCGTATTTTAAAAAGAAAGAGCAATATTTGTGAACAATACATAAGATGTATGATAGAGCTAGGATTTATGAACAAAATGACATATAAATTTTTATCCATTGTACTTGCATACAGACAGGTGCAGCACAAACATAAAAAGTGACCCTTTACTGCCTGAATGACTGTATCGACGGATGGAGGGAGTTTTTTGGTATTTATTGTGGTGGTGTTTTTTACATGGCTAATCCTGTGTTGAAGTGCCATTCTGATGAAGCAACCCTTCTAAAACTTTATTCGGCACAAAATCTTTTCATTTGGCAAAAGTAAATTTGGTCCAGCGTTGACTCTGGCCAGCAACCTTGATGCCATCTGTTGTTATACTCCCCTCTGTCCTCCCGGGCATCTGTTGTTGTGCATGTTTTTGTCATCGGTTCTGTTTGATGGACTTTCACAAATGATACTCAATATTTTGTGCAACCAGAAAAGTTACTAATCAAACTGCATACAAGCCTTGAAATACTGTGTCTGTCATTTGCAGAATGAGGTCACCAGAGGGAGAATTTAGTGATGCTACCCCGCATAGCGGGCTAGCATCACCAAATTCACCCTCTGGGGACCTCATTCTGCTGAGGTGTAAGCAGAATGAGGTCCCCAGAGGGTGAATTTGGTGATGCTAGCCCGCTATACAGGGTAGCATCACTAAATTCACCCTCTGGGGACCTCATTCTGCAAATGACAGACATGCTATTTCAAGGCTTGACTGCATAACTTATTGGTTATTATTGGTATTCTATTGTAGGGTCGTTCATGACAACATAAATAAATTGAAGTCTGATGCAGTATGTGGATACTCAATATTTAAGCGACTTGCCACAGAGGTCTGCCTCAGTTTATTTCTAGGACTCAATTTTGAGGAGGCCGCTGATCTATCTGACAAAATTGTCTCCCTTACGACTACACATTGGCATGGTAAGTCTCTCAAATCCTACTGAGTTCATTGAAGCTCATTAACCCTTTACCCAACAGAAGGGCCCTGTGCCAATGCATTCTCTTATATATGCGAGTCGACCATAGGTCGCCTCGCATATATAAGAGAATGCATTGGCTTAACGCATTAAAAATTATAAAATTGTTAAAGAATGTAAGAAAAAATGGTAAAAAGTGTTAACAAATTATATTTTTTAGGCCAATGCATTCTCTTATATATGCGAGGCGACCTATGGTCGACTCGCATATATAAGAGAATGCATTGGCACAGGGCATAACTATAACCATCACAATGTGGTCAATGAGCCGGTTCCAATGATATCCATATTTGTATGGTTTTATTGAGACAGACCCAAGATAATTTAGGCTGTTGCAGCTTTATTTGGCCGGTTTTGGCCGGTTTGTTGGGTAAAGGGTTAACCTGTAGGCAAACATACTATGAATGTGGACTGGGCTGTTAACAAGGGCTGTCCAGTCCTCTGCGGTCTGGCTCTCATGCCTGGATCAGTTCAAAGTGGTCCGGTCCACCTTTATATGAATAAATTACTTAGTTAACACAGCATATCACTTGATGACATTGAAATGAGGTTCGTTAATACTGTCTGTAGCACACACTGTCCCATTACATATAATTGTCACACTGCAATAGTACCATGTCTATATGTAATTTAAATATAATATAATTGGAATAGTTGTACCCCTCATGTCACACAAGCATATTAAATGTTGTTGAAAAAATTAGATTTTGTTCAAAATAGCCACATATATATATACTCAGTTCTTATGTAATACTGATAGGGTATATTTTAATGTGTAACTTTGTATGCATATTTTTCCACTCCTTTGAATATATCCCAACAACAAGATACAACTGCTATCAACTGTCACCGACACCAAGACAATCACTGCCGGAACTATGCTTAGTTCTGCTCAGTGGAGATTATGGTGGTGTTGGACCAGTCCAAGGCGGTGGTCCAGTCCAGTTCACATCCCTAACACATACACATATTAATTCCAGATATAAAGAATATTTACACTTTTTGTTTGAATACCGAAATATCTCACAAGTGTCTGTTTCTTTCTAGACATTAATGAGATGTTTCATGTAATCAAACAAAAAACTGTAAATATTTTTATTATATGCTGTTATATGCGCCTTATTAATGATCAACATTTCTAAACTATGTGGAATTTTCACTTTTAAAAGTATAACAAAATTAACAATACATATACTCGAAAAGAAATGACTGGTTACAGTGAAATAACGAAAGCTACAGTGAAATAAAAGAGGTACATACGATGATCTACGTTATTTTCGTTATTTTCATTTTTCATTCACTGATGTTTTATTTAATGACAAAGGCATTAATCTGTGGATCGGGTACTGGTATGTATCAGAGGGGAAATATGCACGGGAACATGACCCTGAAAAGATACCCACTGCCCCTCTTGTGGAAACCATGAAACTGTTAACCCTTTCATGATGGGAGATTCCTGAATTTTTTACGAAAACCCTGTGCCAATGCATTCTCTTATATATGCGAGTCGACCATATTTTTAAATTGCTAAAAAAAAATTTAAAAATGTAAGAAAATATGAAAAAAAAGTTAAAAATTGTTAAAGAATGTACGAAATGATGATAAAAATTGTAAAAGAATTTAAAAAAAAATGATAAAGAATGTAAGAAAAAATTATAAAAAATTATAAAATTGTTAAGAATATAAGAAACAATTATAAAAATTTTAAAGAATATTAGAAAAAATATTAAAAATTGTTATAGAATATAAGAAAAAATTATAACAAAAAATTATAAAAGAATGTAAGGCGACACCAATTTTTAATTCTGGTTTACGAACACCTCCTACAACTTTTTTTCCATTTCATGAAAAAAAATGAAACTTTTTTCTCCCAAATTTTGTTTACATGTGTACTGATTTTCATTTGCTGTCGCATCCGGTTCTGCTTATGATCATTTACAGATCCATATTTTCATGTATTTCATGACAAGAAATGTCTCGTTTGGTTCAGAATTTCATTCAAAAACATTTTTTCACAATTTTTGTAAAATTTATGTAAAATTCCACGATTTACTTGATGTAATACTGGGGGGAACAATTTTTTTTATTTTTATTTTTTTCCCTCCTGCATCTACTTTTTTTCTCCCCACATGTTCGTAAACCAGACTTAAAAATTGGTGTCGCCTAAGAAAAAATTGTAAAAAAATTATAAAATTGTTAAAGAATGTGAGAAAAATTTATAAAAATAGGTCGCCTCGCATATATACGAGAATGCATTGGCACAGGGTCTTTAATGTTGCACCAGCATAGTTCCCTTCATGAAACTGTTAATACTTATATATTATTTATATAAAGTTAATGGATATTCATCTTGCATAGTTAGTTTTATTTTACCCCATGCACTTCCAATGACAAACTGAACATCCGTTAATTACTTTTATTATGTCAACTCTTGCAATTAGCCAATCAGCGTGGATATATAGTGACGGTATATGAACCCATATTATGTCGGTGACCTAATATGAAATCAATATTAGGTGCTTATCCGCCATCTTGTTTTTTCAGAAATTCTGTCGCCTCGGGAATATTTTTGTTGTATTTTGGCGCCAAGAAAGGGGATATCTGTCGGACATCATTTTCTGTGAATTTAAAGACATAGTACCATGTCCCAAAACCTGCATGCGATATATTTGAGGAATTCTAAAGACTCATAAATTAACTATCAAACTCAACAAGTTGTCCTACTTCTGGTAATTAGCCATTGACTCAATGCGTTGAAGTTCAATGCCCATGACGGGTCACTGTGACATTACATAAGTTAATGGCCATAGACGACACATTTATCTTATCAAATTACATTAAATTACAGTGACGATTAATCAAAGGGATATGCTGGAATTTGTCCACTGACATAATAAATACGTTACGAGATGCTTAGTGATCGGATATGGTGTCATGTGAGATTCAGCGAGATCAATATTAGGCTCGGCCCACAGCCTAGCCTAATATTGATCTCACTTCGCCTCACATGACACCATATCCGACCACTAAGCGTCTCGTAACTTATAATATTCACACTCAATCAGCGTGAAAGTTGGTGAGTCATCTTCTATGACACATTGTAGGCCATGGTCCAAATTTGGGCTACATTGGACGCATGGTTGAAAAGTTATAAATGAGCCAAAAGTGTTACACACACAAACAGGCATACATACAGGCGATGGGTTTTATAGATATAGATATTAAATATCAACAAATCATTTCTTCGAAGTTTCTGCTGAATTACACAGTGCGTTAATTTCCCCATGAAACAAAAATGCTAAAACTAACTTAGACTTAGTAGTGAGAAATTTGGAGACTTTTGGAACATGAAGTTGAGGCGCTATGAAAACATTTGAATATGGAAGAAAATACAAATTATGGCGAATTGGTGATAGTTTTGTGCATGTGGAAATTCACATCTCTTTTATTGGTATAATATGTGTCCCTCTCTCCATTACAGGTATAATCAGTGTTCCTCTCTCCATTACAGGTATAATCAGTGTTCCTCTCTCCATTAAAATACCTCTGCCTGGTATTGTTGATGCATCGACATACAGGAAAGCATTAGATGCAAAGGTTGGTTGATATTAATATAGGAATCAGCTTGTCGGTTCTTCTGTCGAGCTGTAGACACAACTTTGCAGAGTTTTTATTCCTACATTTTTCTACAAGTTTGTTTTGAAACTTGGCACATATTTTTCCGCTAAGGCAAGCCCTTCAACTGAACTATGTGGATTATATCTCCGGCCTTGTGTCAATCAGGAGAGTTAAAATTTATTGCCGTTTATTTCCTAATCCCGGTCAATCCATGCTCGGATTTGTCTTGCATACGAGATCTTCGGCTTATGGACTGTCAATAAGGTCAGTCGACCGCATAAGTAGATAAAATTAATTATAATTTTAAAAATTATATATTTAGTACCATGGGAACCTGTGCACTACGATTATGAGGTCCGGCCGACTTTTTTTTGGTGAAATTATCCCCCTTTTTCGACTTAGAGATCCCCTTTTTTCGACTTAGAAAATGTTCTCAAGATGCATAATTTCGTCCGTATTTGTAGTCCTACATTTTTTCTGTCAATATTATGAAACTTGGCATAGATAGTTAGTGCCATGGGAACCTGTGCACCTGTGATAATGATGTGCATCCAACTTTTTTGTGGAGTTATCCCCCTTTTTCGACTTAAAATGTTCGCAGCATACAGAGCACTGGACTCGTTCCTAGGGTTCAGCATATTACGCTCCGGCAAGTAGCGACTAATAAGTGCCCCCATACTGTTTATGGGGATTGCGTTGTTGATATATATAGTATCACTGGAAATAACCCAGGTGACAAGCACCTTGGGCATAGGAAAGCACTACATTTACTTCATTATGAGCTCATGACGTCATATCCGATAATACTAGGGGGCAGAATTCCACCTCCTAACATGGTGGTACTTACTCAGGCTTTCCGCCAGGTTTTTGGGGAAAGGGTCCTGTATCAGCCGAGGGGGGGAAATGCAGTCAATGTTTTCAATGTCGTGGAAACACTAGTGGACCTACTTTTGTTGTATCGGCCAATAGAAGAATCAGAGAGTAGATTTGCTAATCGTTTTGCATCCATTTTCTACCCAAGTTACTATGCTATCAACCGCAATAACTTTAAAACCTAGAAAATTTATTAGATAAAAATTAATTGCCAGGTTAATGTCACCGGTGGTGAAGGCCTTGCGTTGTTACCAGAATACGGAAAAGCGCCCGTTAAAGTTAAACGACTCACTATTCAAGACTCATCAGATAGTTCGGATGCATAACGTGCCGGAATATAATACTCAGCAGATAGATGATTAGCAGGTTGGAAGCAATGAGGGAATAGAATAAAGGCGCAATGTTTTAGTTCTAAATATCAAGCTCAATTATAATAAACATAGATAAGATGCTTTGAAAAAAATGGAGTGATATATATATTTTACGACATGAAGATAGAATCAGTGGGTATGATTAAATTATTGGTAGTCATTTTTCGTAACCTAACCACAGCAACGTAACCAGCGGACTCCAAAGCATGTATTCTAGCGATGACGGGTTTGATCACTTCCTCAGTTCATCTACTGTGTCTGCAGGTTGGAGTTAGCGTGCAACGTGCAGAGCCGTGTGTGCTCGTTCAGAATCCGGAGCATTTCAATAAAAACTAAATAAAGTGTACTCTATATTCTAAATATGGAACACATCGACCCTGCACGTTGAATGTTAGCTCCGGCCTATAGACATACTGACATCCAACTTTTAGTGTTAGATCGGTCCGAGTGTGTATTCTCGCTAGAATTTCAAATAAAGTTGACAACTATTTAAATTTCTTAGCACTGTCCCAACAAAATTGAGAAGTATAAACATCTTTATACATATGGAATATGTCCTGTGGTATGACAGAAGGGGAAAAATTGGCTGGGGGGATGGGACCCTTAAAGGGATCCCCTGCCCTACTAGCGGAAAGCCTGACTTACTGGACTCTGACGTTATGTCATGGAACAGTTGAGCGGCACATCTGAGCCAGGTACGAGACATACAGAGGACTGGCTGCCATGGGGTGTATCCTTAGTTCCTTTGAGAAGCACACCTCTAGTTTGTTGTCCCCCGGAAAAAAAATTATTAAAATAGCCGGTGTCCGTCCGTCCGTCCATCGAGCCGTCCGTCCGGAAATGGTTTCCGGATGATAACTTTAGTTTCGGTTATTAGATCAAAAGCAAATTTCATAGGTGAGTTTATCAGACCAAAATAAAGGTCAAGTTCGAATATGGGTTTGCTCCGCCCATTTTTGTGAGAGTTATGGCCCTTTTTTGACTTGGAAAACCCCTGAAAGTTGGTTTCCGGATGATAACTTTAGTAGAGTTAATCGGATTCAAACCAAATTTGGTATATTACTTTCTCCCAGCAAAACACAGGTCAAGTTCAAACTTGGGTTCTGCCTGACCATTTTTGGCAGAGTTATGCCGCTTTTTCGACATAGAAAATTCAATTTTACTTCTTTTTTTTGGTTTCCGGATGATAACTTGATTTTGGGTTGTTTATATGCAAAATCCGATAATTTTTGCGAGAGGTATGGCCGACCGGACATATAAAACCCCAAAAGTTGGTGTCCGGATGATAACTTTAGTAGAGTTAATCAGATTTAAATCAAATATGGTATGTCTCTTTGTCCCAGCAAAACACAGGTCAAGTTCGAATTCGGGTTCCGACCGCCAATTTTCACCAGAGTTATGTCCCTTTTTTACTTAAAATTTTTGCCAATTTGAGGTTTCCGGATGAAAACTTTAGTAAATGTGTACTGAATGAAATTAAATTTGGTATATGTAGGTTTACTAGCACAAAAGACAGATCAAGTTCGAAGAATTTGAGTTTGAACCGATGATTTTGCTCAGAGTTATGGGCTTTTCGACTTAGAAAATTAAATTTTTCTTGTAATTTTCTTCATTTTGTGCCAATTTGAGGTTATATTTTGACTTTAAGAGTTTTTTTAAGATTTGGTTATTTGTATGCATGACAGTAATGAGACAATGCACTAGTGTCTTATCCATATAGTATACTTCTACAAAGCCTCCGCTCCAAATGAAGCCACCGGTTCGGGGGACACTGTGGCCGAGCAGCCTTTTATTCTCCTTGAAGGGGTCCAAGGCACTGAGCCTGAGTTTAATGTGCCTGTTATTTGCAGAATGAGGATCCCAGAATGAGAATTTAGTGACGCTATCCCTCATAGCAAGCTAGCATCACTAAATTCACCCTCTGGGGACCTCATTCTGCATGGCCTCATCAGCTATGGGAGACATAGACTCAGATTGAAGTTCCCAAATGGTGAATATTGTGATGTACACCGATTGGGAATCTCGATTATGCAATGTGTCGTCTGCCAATTTGGGGATATAGTGAAACTAAACCAAAAAAGAAATAGAATCTATGTGAAGAAGTATCTATAGAAATTTGATAATAAAGAAACTTTGCAGAGAATATGAGGCCTGAGCAGAATGAGGTCAACAGAGTGTGAATTGAGTGATGCTAGACCACTGCCCTTACCGAAATCATTAGCCATCTGTTAGCCATTCTTTAGCACTCGGAAGAGAAGGAATGATGGCTTACTGATGGCTAGCAGTTTTCAGAGGATATGGATGGCTAATGCAAAATTTAGCCATCGAGGCTAGGTGATGGCTAGATGATGGCTTATTAGCCATCGCTTAGCCCTCCTATAGGCCGAAATATTTAAATGAGCTAAGCCATCGCTTAGCCCTCGATGGATGGATGGCTAGTAGGCCGATGGCTAGTAGGCCGATGGCTAGTACACTACTGATGGCTTGTAAGCCGATGGCTAGTAGGCCGATGGCTAGTAGGCCGATGGCCAGTAAGCCATCGGATTGTTAGCCCTGGACATTTAGTGATGGCTATATATGTTATATAACTTGCTTCAGGAGGAATAACTCTTTGGCATCATCTATTTGAGAATGAATTATCTTTAAAATAATATGTTATATCATAAAAATAATTTTTAACAACATATTTAACAATGTCCATTATTTTTGTTATCTTTTGCCAAGTTTTCATCATAAATAAAGTGGAAACGATTTGCAATTGTATCACTGGACACACGGACTGCATGGTATCTGGAATCATGCAACATCTTCACATTAGGCTGGGCCAGCCAAAGATTTCTTCAGATTTTTGTCAAAATTCAAAAGAAAATAGTCTGGTCAAGATAGATCTTTAACCCTTCCAATATGAGAACTATATATGCTGGTGCAGCATTAAAGAACCTGGTTCCAGCTGAATTCTCTTATATATGCGAGTTTCCCATCTATAGGGATCAAGCCTAGCATATACCCAGATAGCACACCCACGTTGGGCCAACGTTGGGCCAACGTCATTTCTATCGTTGGGCCAACGTTGGAATCCAACGTTGGCCCAACTATGGCTGTTGCCGCTGGCTCGGCGTCGGCTCGACGTCGGATCCCGTCGTCGACTCGACGGTGGTTGGACGTCGAGCCGACGTTGGTGCGCCGTCGGGCACCCGACGTTGAAACGACGTCGAACCAACGGTGAATTCCACTAATAATACGACGTTGGGCCAACGTCATTTCTATCAACGTTGGAATCCAACGTTGGGCCAACTATGGCTGTTGCCGCTGGCTCGGCGTCGGCTCGACGTCGGATCCCGTCGTCGACTCGACGGTGCTTCGACGTCGAGCCGACGTTGGTGCACCGTCGGGCATCCGACGTTGAAACGACGTTGAACCAACGGTGAATTCCACTAATAATACGACGTTGGGCCAACGTTGGGCCAACGTCATTTCTATCAACGTTGGAATCCAACGTTGTGCCAACTATGGCTGTTGCCGCTGGCTCGGCGTCGGCTTGACGTCGGATCCCGTCGTCGACTCGACGGTGGTTCGACGTCGAGCCGACGTTGGTGCGCCCTCGGGCACCCGACGTTGAAACGACGTCGAATCAACGGTGAATTCCACTAAGAATACGACGTTGGGCCAACGTTGGGCCAACGTTGTGTTTGGGCATTGATAGGGACGGATCGAGGCTCCATTCGTAGGGTCGATTCCCCTCACATTAGATGAGATACAACATACCAATAAATTTAAAGTCCCACATAATGTTTGCAACTTCAAAGTATTATAATTGGAAACAACATTCAATTTCACAAATATGAAACCAGAATAAAATGAAACATATAGAAAAAAAAGTGTATGCCGATTTAAATAGTTGTTGATTTTAAGAATCTTGACCATCTACTCACTCTAAAGAAAAATATTTTTTATTGGTCTCCTGAATAAAGTTATCGAAAATGCTACATATTTTTGTTAGCTTATATATCCCTTTACCATACAAAAGAAATGTCTTAATTTGCGATTTTGTGCTCTCGATAATGTTGGGAACAAAATATTCAAACATTATGTGGCTTTAAACTTTGGTCAGGTTACATCTTCTTCGAACATCATTATTCGGCTCAAACGGCTCAAAGTACATATGATTAAATTAAACCTAGTAATTGCTCATTTACGTACCAGTGCTATTATATAGATGGAACTCTATGCATGGTGATATACAATGTCACATAAGAAAGAATATCGCGTTTTTGCAATCCGTTTTCTAATTAGTCCATGATACTGTAGATTCTGATTATATAAATTCAATACATGCATGTACAGCAATTAATTTTATCTGTTGACATATTATGAAATGAGCAATTACTAAGCTTATTTGTATCTATGCACATATGTATGCCACTTGTTGCATATGTTGGAATGATTTATCTGGGAGAAATTAAACCCATGGATCCATAAAGATTAATTTATGTATACAAAACCCAACATATTATATGAAATATAATATTTTCATCATTCCATGATCTGTCATGAACTGGATTCAGTGTACTCATGGCTCATGCATATATGTATGCAGGAACTTGGCTTGTATGAAGCAACTGTTTTGTAGGACATTGATTGACAATTCTTCTGAAGAAATCATATCGCGAGAGAAACCATTTTATATTCACCTCCTTGAATATCTGGAATTTACCATTTTCATAGGTTATCATTACGTTATTAATAACTGATGTATCAGATGTATAACTGCCACAACAAGATGAACACACATCATCCTTTCAGTGCCGATTATCGATACACCGATGAATGCCGAGTTTTTTTTTTGCATCTGATTGAATGCACAACACAGGACAAGTAAGAATTTCCATCCAAGTGAATAACCATAAACTGACGAATTCATGTCGTACATGGTGTTATGTCGGTCGCGCTGGTGTCAGTCGTGCAATAATATTCACAATACAACGATGTGCAACACGATATAGACCATGCTGGAATACTGGTACATGTAAGTTCATATCCCCAAGCCGTTGATGGTTTCGACATGTGGCCGAGTAAACTTTGATCGAATCCGCTTGTATAGTACCGTAGCTTATACACAAAATATCCAGATCCAGAAACAGGATCTAGCAAGTAAATAAGTCCTGAAAGAAACAGAGAATAACGTTAGCCCAATGCATTTTCTGTGTGCAGCTTGACATTGTCACACATCTTGATATATAAGAACCAGACCAATCCGGGAAATTCCTACATGCATTTGCATGCACGAGAGTACTTTAATTATTTGACCGGTTGCCAATAATATATATAAAATATGTATGCATATGGTACTTTAATTAATCGAACCATACCTTTGCACGTGGTACGTAATCGTTACATATACTGGTCTCGAGGAATTCGTGAGTTGGAAGGACTTGAGCACGTGCTGATGATCGGCGGAGGTGTTATGCGCGCGCGAAGTTTTTCTCAACTCATGAATATCTCTGAGAACAGCAGGTAATTATCTTATATATACCCAATACCCAGGATCGTCTCAATCAACCAATTGGTCACGGATTTTCAAAACTCGCTATAAGCCTACGTACTAGTACTGCTCACTCTCGTCGGTGTCAATTTCTAGCAAAACTGTCAATCAGTTCATTAATAAAATTGCACAGATCCCACAAGAGCCAGCGCATGGTAAGTTTCTGCTCATTGGAAATTTTCCCCAGCAAATATGAGACCGAACATATTAGTAAATTCGCAAGATATCGAGTAATTATTTTAGCATGTTTTGAATTGTTGTCAGCCGTATCATCAACGATAAAGAGTGTTTGTGTTTCAATGCCCATTTACTAGTACGATGAATATTAAACAGCGGTTTGAAAACTTGCTTTATCAAAAATCTCAGCATTTGGTGACAAATCGGAATGGATATGAAGAACGGGGTTTGAGAACGGGGGGGGGGGGGGGTAATATGTCAGGGACTTGGACAGAAGCCTTCCTTTTTTGAGGGGTTAAATTGCAACCACCCGTGAACCAATCTGTTTTCCCAACTTGACCAAGTTTCATCTGGTCTCCCATTCGATGCTGAGTTTGAAATCCAACACAATACCATTTAATAGCTATAATATAGTCTTTGTAGAAAATAATATAATGTACTCTAAATATTACATATCTGTTGGGAACCGAAACTATCCAGACGATCTCAGAAAGATTTTGCCTGAAATTCAACTTATGATATTGAAAATTCCAAATCTTGAAATTAGCTCACCGCATAATAATGACCAAAACGATACTCATTAGAAATTTGGAAATGTAAACTATCGAAATGATCTCAAACAGATTTTGCCTAAGATGTTCAACTTATAAAGTTATTGAAAATGTAAAATGTTGAAATTATCTGGGGGGGGGGGGGGGGTAATACCTCGACCTCTATCGCCACATCCATGTTGCGATGACCCTAATTATTTGTTCTAACCCACAACCTCCTAGAGTGGGCAATCTTACTGTCAGGTCAGGGACAATACGGGTAAGGTTGTCCCGCCCCATTAACTTTGACCAAAATGTTAGGCATTTCATGACTGACACGACATTAATTTAAGTTATTGAAAATTCCAAAATGTTGAAAAATTTGAAAAATATTGGGGAGGGGTGGTAACACCTCAATGTTCAAACCCCTGTCGCCACATCCATTTTTGCACACATTACCATATTTATTCCAACCCACATTGTCACAGATATTAAATTCTTACTGTCAGGGGCGTGAGGACAACGGGAGTGGGGGGTTGACAACAGCATGTTGATAGCAGACCGCCTTTCTGCCAAACTGCTCTAAATGTAGGCCTACTGGTTAGAACAACACACTATTTCAGTTGGTAGCTTGGTGAGCCCCAAGCCAAGTAATTAATTGATATGAATACCTCAGACAAAATATGGGATGGGTAATATTTGTTTATTGGTAAAAAATGCCCCATATGTATCGCCAAAATTATTAAAAATTTCCAAAAGTTGTGCATGTCGCCACCCCCTGCATGCCGTCACGTCCCACATATCCCCAAAAAGTTAAATTACCCGCCCAATAATATCTAATCATGTCTATTATTGGTGGGGGGGGGGGGTGTGTGTTCAAATTTATGTTTTAGGGACACGCGGCATTTAATACAGTGACAACGTCCATTATGTAGTCATTTGTCGTTTGTGGGGGATGCATCAATACACAAATTGACCCCAACCAAATACATAAATCCTAATATTACTCAACGTTACGACTATAGGCCCACACTACAGCTGAAATAATTATTGTGACACAGTGTGACAACGTAATAACTTCCTTCCAACAGCTCCAGTCATGTGAACATTGACACAACGTATCAATATGACGTGATTCTTTGACGTAAACAATGTAACAAGTTGAAAATTTCATGTCTGACACATCATGACTTGGTAACTTTAAGTACGTGTTTTCATTGTCTGATTTTCCAACAATCAGTAGGTATATTTTTGTTTACACCTCCGGTATCATATTTTTAAAACTTTTAGACTTTAGTAAAAATTGTTGTCTGACATGAACACCATTTTGGAAATGTTCCAGTCTTATTCAGTTTGGAAATTGCCAACAGTTGAAAAGCCTGGGTGTCGGTTGGAAAGTTTCAATGCAAAGCGGGGGGGGGGGGGGGTGCAAATTGAAACTCGCGAAGGAGTTTGGTGTCTGGTTCAAGAGGAAATTCAATGTTGACACACCATAACAAAGACCATGTAGCCACGTCACTGATTCGGAGACCATAAATAGGTACATGTACATATTTCAGAAACTAAAAACTTCCCCGGGAATCATACTCGAAAGAGCAGATAGACCCTTTCACACCTCAATATAAGCCCCCCTCCGATTAAGTATGTACTGCATGGTAATCACACAAGAATGGCCTGGTTGACTGTGGTTGACAGAATATTGATACATTGGCGCCATATGCTCTGGTAAGTACTTTCCATTGTCATTTCCAGCTGTTTTAAATTTTTCGCAGAGAAGTGAAACGAACGCTCTTTATTTATAACATATATCAGGAATATATAGACTAACACGGAACGCTCCGTGTAAATAGCTGATTTTTGGTTGGGACCCAAACATCGTGTTCAAACTTGTATTTGTTATGACTTCAATGCATCTTTTTGTGACATGTATTTATCGACCTATTTCGACACGGGAAACAATTCACAAGAGAATATTATTAGGTGTATTTTGGAGCGCAAACCGACAAGTGGATTCAAGGTACCTGTTGGAAAATACCGAATTAAGGGGAGGTTGTTCGAACTCCATGCATAAATCAATCTCCTACATAACAGGGCGTCAGACACCGTAGCGATGGGACTGAACTCTGGTTTGCAGCTTGAGCATTTTATACAACGAAACGGGTGGTGCAATCGTAAATTCCTATTCTGGTAGTACACCCCCCACCCAACAGCTATAAGCATAATAGCCTATTATAGGGTATACGACTGAAAGTGGAACGGTATCCACTGTCGTAGGCTGAACTTAATTATCCATGGAAATCCATGACAGGGACGTGGCTATATGGGTTTCAGCGTTGGGGAGGGGTGCATCCACCTTGGAATTTTCAACTGCACCCCCCCCCCCCCCCTTTGGGGTTTGATTTCACCAAAAGTTACTGGCCCCTCACAGCCTGGATGTTAGCATTATTCTAAATGGATCAGAAGTATTGTTGCCACAACCAGAAGAGGAACGGAATACACTGAGAACATTTTGAGATCCGAACCTGAAAATAGCAAACTCCTAACATCTAGACTGGCCTCAAAAATTCCAATTGTTGGAAATTTCCAACCTGAGACCCCCCCCCCCCCCACCCTAAGGTCGTAAAATTTCCAACTGATGCCATTTCAGTCAATTTTTTTTTAACAAAAGTAGGACAATGTGCAAATGATGTTCCATAAACAATTAATAATTGTTGGAAAATCAAACTACGAGAACAATCTCAACCTATAATATTGTTGGTGTGACCGTGCGAAAGTTCCAATTAATGTTGTGTCATGTATGAAATATCCAACTGTTGACAATTTTGACCAAAGTTGTGGTGGGGTGGGGGATGCGAGACACACGTGCAACACCCCTGCCGCCATGTCCCTAAATCTATGCATTATCACACATGGATCGTGAAATTTAGATAGTAATTAGAATGACATTTTCTTCCTTATACAGTCGGATGCCATCACACGAAACTGACATAAATTTATTTGTTTTCATTTCTGACAATTGAAGGGTTAAACTTCAAATTCAAACTTTAAGTTGGCTGTGGAGGAAATGAATCCGACGACGCACGCTTATCGTTGAAATTCCAAGTTATTCGGCATGATATTCTCAACTAAAGTACTTACCGGTACTTCTTCGGGTCCCTATAGCTGGTAGTGGTGTTCCGTGGTGCATTATCCAAATAATAATCCATTAAACCGAGAAGCTCACTCAGAACACAAATGCAAGTTCAGTCAATAAACCAAAGCGTTATTTGAAAAAGAAACACGCGACCAGTTAAGAATGACGTTAAAATGACGCTACGACGTAATCGACCGATTTCTCCACACTATGACCAACGTTGGGCCATCGTTGGTCCAACGTCGACATCTAACGCACCTACTAACCTCACATATCGCCTAGTGCGTTACGTTTCCAACGTCGGGCCAACGTAGCCTTGTTTGAAACGTGCAAAATCTGACGCATGTCGACGTTGCGCCATCGTTGTACCAACCACAAAATCCGACGTTGCGCCAACGTAATTATTCCAACAAGTCGACGTTGGGCCATCGTCGTACCAACCACAAAAGCCGACGTTGGGCCAACGTAATTATTCCAACGCAAGTCGACGTTGGGCCATCGTCGTACCAACCACAAAAGCTGACGTTGGGCCAACGTAATTATTCCAACGCAAGTCGACGTCGGGCCATCGTCGTACCAACCACAAAAGCCGACGTTGAGCCAACGTAATTATTCCAACGTTGGCCCAACGTACGTGTGCTATCTGGGTATAAGAGAATTTACTGGCTAGAATTGCATTGGTACAGGATTTTCAAAAAAATTCAAGAAGCTCCCATCGGAATGGTTAAATATGAATATGTTTTTTTTTTCAAGATGTTTAATGTGTCATATCATGCCCAATAAATTAGAAAATATAGTGCTGAGGATTGTACTTACCAATTTCCAGATTAATTTGTATATACATGTATCTTAGTGGCAGCAGGATATTTTCTCAGAATCTCAGGCAGAATGTTTGATAAACATGCGGATTTCTGAGAGTTATTTCACAACTTTTAAAATTAGCAGGCTCAGCTATCTTGAAGCCATTACAGTTCTAGTCCAATGAATCTCAACTAAAGAAATCACAAGTTTATAAGACTGCTAAGAACATAAGTGTAAAAAAACTGAAACAACAAACTTCAATGAGCAGTGAATATAGACTAGCAGTTACAATTCAAATGTTGTTGAGTACAATAATCCCAGGATGCATTTATGCAGCCTCTATCTGGTTGGACCAACATATGGCAGCCATATGTCAGGTCTATGGCAGTCTCAGGAGAGAAGGTCTCCTAACCATTAATATGACTTTGGTGAAGGCTATAACATTAGAATGTTAAAAATTCTCCGGTCTGAGGTTATCGAATAAATTCTTAATCTCCAGTAATGATGGCTAGTGAATATAATTCCATGTTGTTAGCCATCGACTAACCATCGCCTTAGCCATCACCAGAAATTCTTCCTGATTGGATGGCTACCTTAGCCATCACACCCCTTCTTATTCTTCATGAGTGCTAATATAACTATAGTGATTGTTTATCTTAGCCATCATTGATCTCTGATGGCTAAGCAAGGGCTTAGGGATGGCTTAATAAGCCATTCTGTTCGGTAAGGGTGGGGACCTCATTCAGCAAATGACAGGCACACTAAACTCTGGCTTACTGACAGGCACACTAAACTCTGGCTTACTGACAGGCACACTAAACTCTGGCTTACTTGTAGTGGGCAAATGTGCGAAAAAAAAGTCTGTGAAAACAGTAGAAGGACATGGAGTAATAGAAAAACTTTGTTCTTATATTCATTACTAGTAATGATAGTTCTCCATAAATGAAATTTGGCGTGTTGAAACCATTGTTCTGCAAATGACAGACACACAGTTTGCTAGAACTGATACAATCATTGTGATATTGTTACAGGAGTCACTCCTTCACATAATAGGTGAGAAGAGGAGAGACGGCAGCTCTGATTTCTTCAAGAAAATGGAGAACGTATTCCCTGACTCCGAATCACGAATCAACAATCACCTCCTACTCTTTACCTCAGCTCTCGTGCCTAAGGCTCTGGCATCCATCCTTACTTCATTCGTACTCAACACACCAGACAAAGATTGGGTGAGTAATGTTAACGTACCAGACAAAGATTGGGTGAGTAAAGTTAACGTACCAGACAAAGATTGGGTGAGTAATGTTAACGTACCAGACAAAGATTGGGTGAGTAATGTTAACGTACCAGACAAAGATTGGGTGAGTAATGTTAACGTACCAGACAAAGATTGGGTGAGTAATGTTAACGTACCAGACAAAGATTGGGTGAGTAATGTTAACGTACCAGACAAAGATTGGGTGAGTAATGTTAACGTACCAGACAAAGATTGGGTGAGTAATGTTAACGTACCAGACAAAGATGGGGTGAGTAATGTTAACGTACCAGACAAAGATGGGGTGAGTAATGTTAACGTACCAGACAAAGATGGGGTGAGTAATGTTAACGTACCAGACAAAGATTGGGTGAGTAATGTTAACGTACCAGACAAAGATGGGGTGAGTAATGTTAACGTACCAGACAAAGATTGGGTGAGTAATGTTAACATACCAGACAAAGATGGGGTGAGTAATGTTAACGTACCAGACAAAGATGGGGTGAGTAATGTTAATGTACCAGACAAAGATGGGGTGAGTAATGTTAACGTACCAGACAAAGATTGGGTGAGTAATGTTAACGTACCAGACAAAGATGGGGTGAGTAATGTTAACGTACCAGACAAAGATGGGGTGAGTAATGTTAACGTACCAGACAAAGATGGGGTGAGTAATGTTAACGTACCAGACAAAGATGGGGTGAGTAATGTTAACGTACCAGACAAAGATGGGGTGAGTAATGTTAACGTACCAGACAAAGATGGGGTGAGTAAAGTTAACGTACCAGACAAAGATTGGGTGAGTAATGTTAACGTACCAGACAAAGATTGGGTGAGTAATGTTAACGTACCAGACAAAGATGGGGTGAGTAAAGTTAACGTACCAGACAAAGATTGGGTGAGTAATGTTAACGTACCAGACAAAGATGGGGTGAGTAATGTTAACGTACCAGACAAAGATTGGGTGAGTAATGTTAACGTACCAGACAAAGATTGGGTGAGTTATGTTAACGTACCGGACAAAGATTGGGTGAGTAAAGTTAAAGATATATAATCCAATTCAACTACCCTAAATTACTATTTCTTCAACTTCGGGTGGGTAAAAAATATATGACCAGTGCACCAGTGGCGATCGCAAAAATAATTTCAAAATTTAAAACAGTGAAAAGTCTTGCCATCAACAAGAATACAGTAGGTCTATGTTTTGATAGTTGACATGCGGATACATACATATACTTATTTACAAATTGGTAATCATGTTTTTTTCGTGCAACTAAACATGTTATATGGCACCACGCTGGTTACACATTGAAATACTATGTTTTACATTTGTGATAACATGTGTGGGGAATTCAAATTTGAATTAGGAATCACCATATATGGAAGTTGTAAACAACACTTGCTCATCGTTCAAGCTGCCAAGAAAGACCGTTATTAAGGCCTTTTTTGGCAAATATGATTTTGTGATTGGTGGAGTTGTGAGTATTTAATGGTAATAAGCTAATTAAATATGCAATTAATGTGGTCCTAGCCCCTTCCGATCCTTCAAAAATTCGATTTTACAGAACGCGGTACAAAATTTTATAAAAAATCACAATTGGGATTCTAGTCATATTTCAACAAGAAATGAAAAGAACATTGTAATGTAAGGGAGGCATATCATTGCCTATGAATATTCCAACTCTCTGGAACCAAAAATCTTAGCTTGGCTCAAAATGGCTGCGAAAATGGCCGCCAAAATATGGAAAATGGTAAATATTGCACCAGGGTGTCCTGCAATCGCTTACAAGTTGTGGTTGGTGTATACAATTGGCTAATCTGTATTCTATACATTGCATACTAACATGTCTGATGCACCACGGATAATTTTTACTATTGTCACCACTGACATCACCAGAAATATTGTATTTTTCTCTCACAATCTTGACAAAAATATTGGCAAAAATTAACTTTTCAGGGTTCGACCATTTGTTCAAGTAAAAAGCAACTATCTTTGGTATCAAAGGTCTTTATTTTTTTGGTCTATCTTAAATGTGTCACACTACGGTGTTTATAGACTAAATTGCACAAGATGGCTTCCAAAATGGCAACCAAATTTGTAAAAAGTTAACATATCCCGAACATTATTCTCTGCGTTGTCCGAAAAAGGTAGGAAATTGTGACTCACTTGGTTATTTTACTTGTTAGTTAATTAACTGACAGCTACGTTCTATTATGTTTGTCCCAGTTCCGTGTGGGGCATGACAAATTCATTTTAAATTTGCAGTATGGAATTTTGCGGAGAACCTCTTTTATGATTCTGGCCATATTATTGTAAGGAAATGGGCAGAACTTTGAGACGGAACTGAGATGAACCATGACATGTGGGTATTCTGGCCCATTATGGTAACAAATTATCAACTGGAAACAGGGTGAAAGCCAAGATGGCAGCCAGGGAGTTACTCTATGATCATAGATGAGGATAATAGGTATACATGGAGTTATTGTATGGTCATGAATGATGTGTGGGTGTGTAGGGAGTGCCTTGTTTGTAACGGTGGGTGGTATATTTATATATGTTGTGGATGTGTTATCATTGGTGGTGTATGGGGAGTAGATGTATGATCATGGATGGCTTGTATGAGTATGGCAATTATGGAACTTATGAGTGGTCGTATGTGTGGGTATTGGTATATCTGGAAGGGCTCACCATTGGTGATGTGCATATGTATACCTGGATTGACTCTATGGTCATGGGTATGGCGAATACGTATACATGCAGTGGCTGTATGGTCCACAGTGAGGTGAATATGTATACAATGAGTGACCATATGGTCGTGAATGTAGTGAATATGTATACATAGAGTGACTATATGGTCATGTGTTGGTGTAGGTGTATACCTGGTGTTCATGCATGGTGACTCGTGGCTGTATCATCATTTGTGGTATGTCTGGGCATAACCAAGTATGTCTGTATGATCAGGTGTACGTGTATAAAGTGGGTAACTATGTTGTCATTTGTGTGGTGTTTATGTATGGAGTGACTGGGGTAATGGGTGGGTTGTACGTGTGTACCTTGGGTGGCTATCGCTTTCCACAATAACTCAAGGATATGTTAATCAATAGAGAGGTCATGTCAGAGAGTCATATCACGGAAAGCGATAGCCACCCATTATCACACAGTCATTACATATATACATAAACACCACAGACATAACATATGTTGACCCATTGTATACATGTACACCTGGCCCATGACCACAGATGACCATACAACCACACGCCACAATGCAGGCACACCGGGTATACTCCTAAACATCACCCATACCCATATAGTCACTCCTTGTATACCCATTCATCTCACCATTGGCCATAAGGTCATCCCCTGTATACCTATTCTCCAAACGCATGGTAAAATAGACAATCAATATATACATCAACACCACAACAATGACCATAAAGTAACTCTGGTATACATGTGCACCTCACCAATTGCCATATAGCCACTCGTTTCATACACATACCCTCACCCATGTCACCTGGTATACTCCTTCACCTGACCTATGGCCATATAGCCACCCCGTGTGTACCATGATCATACAGACAACACATGTACATCCCACCATGACCTTACAGTCACTCCATATATACATAATCAATACATAGATGACCATGTAGCTATATTCATACACCACACCAATGACAATACAGGCACACCGGGTGCACCCGTACTGGATATACACAATAATACACCATACAGTCACTCCATGCATACCGATTCACCTCACACCTGACCATGACCTCTCCCCGTATACCTAGATGCATCTTACCATGGACAACCCACTCATAACCATATAGTCACTCATTGTATACCTACTCACATCAGTCATGACATACATGTATAATAACTCCCTGTATACCTATTCACCTCACATATGATCATAGCGTCACTCCCTGGCTACGATATTGGCATCCACACTGTATCCTGTTGACATTTATTTGATCAGAATAGCCAAAGATTATGGTCCATCTCAGTTCTGTCTCAAAGTTCTGCCCATTTCCTTTCGATAAATATGGCCAAAATCACAAAAGAGGTTCTCGGCAAAATTAAATACTTTAAAATAAATTTGTCATGCCCCATACGGGACTGGCACAACCAGAATAGAACATGTAGTTGTCAGTTAATTAACAAACACGTATAATAACCAAGTGAGTCACAATTTGCTACCTTTTTCGGATAATGCAGCGAATGTTCGGGATATATGTAAAAAAATAACATTTTACAAATTTGTTGCCATTTTGGAAGCCATCTTGAGCAATTTGGTCTATAAAGAACGTAGTGTGACACATTTAAAATAGACCAAAACAATAAACACCTTCAATCCAAAGATAGTTATATTTTACCTGAAAAAAATGGTTCAAACCTGAAAAGTGAATATTTGCCAATATTTATGTCAAATTTTTGAGAGAAAAGTCCAATATTTTTGACGATGTCCAAGCCTTGAAATAGGGTGCCTGTCATTTGCAGAATGAGGTCTCCAGAGGGTGAATTTAGTGATGCTACCCCGCATAGCGGGCTAGCATCACCAAATTCACCCTCTGGGAACCTCATTCTGCTGAGTTGTAAGCAGAATGAGGTCCCCAGAGGGTGAATTTGGTGATGCTAGCCCGCTATCACTAAATTCACCATCTGGGGACCTCATTCTGCAAATGACAGACACCCTATTTCAAGGCTTGACGATGTCAGTGGTGACAATAGTAACAATTAACCATGGTGCATCAGACATGTTAGTATTCAATGTATAGAATGCAGAATAGCCCATTTTATTCATCAACCACAACGTGTAAGCGATTGCAGGACACGCTGGTGTAATATTTACCATTTTCCATATTATGGCGGCCATATTGGCAGCCATTTTGAGCCAAAGTAAGAATTTTGGTTCCAGTGATTTGGAATATTCATAGGTAATGATATGCCTTACTTACATTACAAAGTTCTGTTAATTTCTTGTCGAAATATGACTAGAATCCAAATTGTGATTTTTTGTGAAATTTTATACCGCATTCTGTAAAATCTAATTTTTGAGGGATCGGAAGGGGGTAGGACCCCAATAATTGCACATTTAATTGCTCCAATGATCAGTTAATATACAAAACACAAAATAAAGTTGCATTACTCAACTAGTTCCAAACAGCATGAATTGATCTAGAAGATATTTGTGAAAAATGTCATATTTTCAACTTCCGGCAGCCATTTTGGCGGCTATCTTGGATGGTGAGTTTCAATTTCGGCCCAAAAAAGTGTCAATATGTCTTAGCTTCAAGAAAATATATACATTTTACTAGATTTTTCCGCTATAATTTGCATAAAACTGACTTAGGGTCTGGTCTGAAAAACGGTGGCCATGATGGACGCCATCTTGTCTGGAGTCTATGAGGCCACATTTTTTTCTTGTTAACATTGCTTAAAAGTTGAAGGACATAATAAGGAACAAAATGAGTGGGGTGAAGTTAAGTCCCAGGGGGGGTGCAAGGGTACCCCTATTAGCTCCCGGACTAAAACATTGTGATCGAATGGGCGTAGATGACATAGTCGGTAAGCTGTTCTGCTTTGGTATTTTTACAAAGCAGTTGAAATTGCTTCCTCAAATATAATTAATGATGAACAAACAGTTTATATTCACGGATACATGTTCACTACTATTATAATTAATAATGAACAAACAGTTTATATTCACGGACACATGTTCACTACTATTATAATTAATGATGAACAAACAGTTTATATTCACGGACACATGTTCACTACTATTATAATTAATGATGAACAAACAGTTTATATTCACGGACACATGTTCACTACTATTATAATTAATGATGAACAAACAGTTTATATTCACGGACACATGTTCACTACTATTATAATTGTGACTGTGGATTCCGATTTAAATAACTAAAATACAATGATATAATGCCGAATCTGTCTGTATTGACCAATCATTTAAATTATTTCAACTTAACCCTTTACCCAACAAACCGGCCAAAACCGGCCAAATAAAGCTTCAACAGCCTAAAATATCTTCGGTCTGTCTCAATAGAACCATACAAATATGGATATCATTGGAACCGGCTCAGTGACCACATTGTGATGGTTACAGTTATGCCCTGTGCCAATGCATTCTCTTATATATGCGAGTCGACCATAGGTCGCCTCGCATATATAAGAGAATGCATTGGCCTAAAAAAAATCTTTTTTTAACACTTTTTACCATTTTTTATGTTTACCCATACCATAGTATGGTAAACATAATGTCGACGTCCGGATTGACCACTCGTCGTGCGTCCGTCCGTCCGTCCGTCCGTCTGTCTGTCTGTCTGTCTGTCTGTCTGTCCGTGGACACTTTACGCATGGTGCGATAACTCAAATATTTTCTATCCGATCGGAACTAAATTTTGTATATGAGTTTCTCAGACCGAAATACAGATCGAGTTCGAATATGGGTTTGATCCGAGTTTTTTTTACGGAGTTATGGCCCTTTTTCGACTTCGAATTCACGCATGCTGTCATAACTCAAACAATTTTTATCTGATCGGAACCAAATTTGGTATGCGAGTTTCCGAGCCCAAAATACAGATCGAGTTCGAATATGGGTTTGATCCGAGTTTTTTTTTACGGAGTTATGGCCCTTTTTCGACTTCGAATTCACGCATGCTGTCATAACTCAAACAATTTTTATCTGATCGGAACCAAATTTGGTATGCGAGTTTCAGAGCCCAAAATACAGATCGAGTTCGAATATGGGTTTGATCCGAGTTTTTTTTACGGAGTTATGGCCCTTTTTCGACTTCGAATTCACGCATGCTGTCATAACTCAAACAATTTTTATCTGATCGGAACCAAATTTGGTATGCAAGTATCAGAGCCCAAAATACAGATCGAGTTCGAGTATGGGTTTGATCCGAGTTTTTTTTACGGAGTTATGGCCCTTTTTCGACTTAGAATTCATGGATGCTACGATAACTAACAAAAATATTATCTCATGAGAACCAAATTTGGTATGTGAGTTTCTCTATCTAAAATACAATTCGAGTTCGAATATGGGTTTGATCAGATTATTTTTAATGGAGTTATGGCCCTTTGATATAGAATTCATCCATGCTTCGATAGCTCAACCAGTTATCGTCTGATAGCAACCAAATTTGGTATGTGAGTTTCTCAACTCAAAATACAGATCAAGTTTGAATATGGGTTAGATCCTGTTTTTTATACCAGAGTTGTGGCCCTTTTTAACTAAGGATTGAACAGATTCGATATTTTTATGCTTATCATGTAGAACCATAGCAGCTAACCCCTGTGATATCAGTTAGCACTGAGAGAGAGAATAGATTAACTTGTATTATTGGAAATTAGAGTTATTTTTAGCCATCATATTGTCAGGGCACAGTGGAAGCTGTAATTGGACAGAGAACCATCTGTTGTTTATTGTATTTCCATACAGCTCTCTGGTTTATGATATCAATGCAGTGTTCCAGTGACATACCTGTACCTAATTTTATTGAGTTAAAATTGTTAACCCTTGTCATCAATTTTATGCATTTGTATATTTTTCATGTAATCATTCTCCTATTATATCCCTTTCACTTGTATGGATTTTTGTGGTTAAAATGAACCCTTAATTCTCAACATTCCTTATACTTAGCAGAAATACCTTTCATCTGATATATCTCCTTTTATTGAGATGTATGTAAATTTTGTATGTGAATTTCTCAGCCCAAAATACAGATAGATTTCGAATTTGGGTTTGATCCATTTTTTTAATTTTAAACAGAGTTATGGCTTATGGATTTTCGTGTCAGAACTGAAAATAGCTGATCACTATCGCCAAGGTATGGGTTAAACATCTGCCGATCGTGATCGGCCTCTCGTTCTTACATTCTTTAACAATTTTATAATTTTTAATGTGTTAAGCCAATGCATTCTCTTATATATGCGAGGCGACCTATGGTCGACTCGCATATATAAGAGAATGCATTGGCACAGGGCCCTTCTGTTGGGTAAAGGGTTAATAGAAAAAAAACATAAAACAATCATTCCGATCGAGCCTTGAGGACAAGGTCATGTGTATGTGAGTTGCAGATTGATTGTCTGATGTCTTTGAACTTCGAATGAAGTATAGAAATATACATGGTATATCCCTATCAACATTGATTCAGCTGCAGTTACTGCACGTGACGTCAGTCGGGACCACATGCATCGTGACTTGTTGCTTAGTCAGCGATTGGTCATTTGTAATTGTCTTTTATGTTTAGGTCACAGTATGTGTATGTTTCTATAATTTGGGTCACTTTGGGTTGAGGCTACCGTGACACCCAATGATACAGTAATGCCCTAAGTAATCGACCTCTTAACCACAGCAGAATTATAGGTAACTTTTCAGGATTTAGTCGGAATATGGCTTGTTGCCATTCATTGGAAAGCTCTCAGAGCTTCTATTCTAAGGCTCAACATAGAATAGTCAATAGACAAGAAGTTATCCCTCAGTATTCCCGCTACCCGATATAGACCTACTTGAAAATATGGGGGTGGGGTTGACAAATGAATGAATCCTACCAGTTCTATATATATAATAAATATACAGACAATTTGTATACATACAACCATTTTTGACAAAAATTTATGGCAGATTTTTTGTGGACAATATGATGAGGAGATGTGAGGAAATGCCTCCTTTGATGTCTTTTTTACAAAATTTTCCCGAAAACCCCCACCTACGAAATCCCATGTCAGTCATCGCTGCGCGATGAATGGTCCGTTCCCTCACTTTATATTTTAGCAATACAACACTGGTCAGTCCTTTACAGAGTGAGCTCCCCTGAGGGTCAATTTAGTAACAGTGGGCTAGTATCAACAAATTCACTCTCTGGGGACCTCATTCTGCTTAGGCCTCATTTTCTAGGAAGTATCTATAGTATCAAATTAACACTGTTTTTAGTTACTTTTTTCATTCTGTTCAGTTTCTATATCCCCTAATTTGAAACTATAGACACTTCCCAGAAGATGAGCACTAAGCAGAAATGAGATCCCCAGAGGGTGAACTTGGTGATGCTACCCTGCACAGCATGCTAGAAGCACCAAATTCACCCTCTGGGGATCTCATTTTGATTAGGCCTCATCTTCTGGGAAGTATCTATAATCTCCCTTAATTAGCATTGTTTTTAGTTACTTTTTCCCTTTTGGGAAGTTTTTATATCCCCTAATTTGAAGAAGATAAATTTCATAATCAAGGTGACTAGCAGGTGAACATCGGTAACCAAATAGTCAGAAACAGCATCCATGTTATCAACGAATTACGCGCAGTGACATAATTATATTGGCAAAAATATGCCCAATAATGCATCCCGAAAAAAGAAGGAAACAATTTCAATTTTTGCATAGTTCAACCATTGTATTTTCTCAAATGATACAGTCGATTTTGAATTTTCAACAATCGTAGTTCATTGCGACATTCTTCCAATATGGATTATGTATGGATATTATTACTGGTTGGTTTTCAATGACAATAAGTCCACATTATGTCTTTAATTGATCACATTCTGTTTCAGAGACTTGAAAAAAATCTGGAGCATGAAATAGAGTGCACCCTTCTAGAGGTGAGAAGACTGTATCCTCCATTTATTGGTGGTCGTCGACTGGTAACGAAGGTACGTCACCACAATCTATATATCCAAGTCTGTCTCTGACATTTGCAGATTGAGGGTCCTAGAGGGTGAATTTAGTGACCCTATTCTACACAGAGGGCTAGCATCACCAAATTCACCCTCTAGGTACCTCATTCTACTTATGCCTCATCTTCTGGGAAGTGTCTATAGTTTGGGGATCTCATTCTGCTTAGGCCTCGTCTTCTGGGAAGTGTATATAGTCTCAAAATAGCATTGTTTTTAGTTACTTTTTCCCCTCTGGGAAGTTTCTATATCCACTAGTTTGCAGAAGATATAATACATAATCAAGGTGACTAATGATTTTAGAGTTATCCATCTTCATCCACAATTTGGTCCGAGACGTCGGCTTGATGAATATTTGCCAGGGCACCAAAAATAACATATCTCGGGAAATAACAAATTTCAGAAATTGATATCTGATCACTCCTGAGCTTTGATGGGTGGGTTCTTTTTTTACCCCCGAAGCCAGAGAAATAGTAATTTGGGAGTGTTAATTCAGACTAAGCCTTTTAATTGTTCTGAGCAGTATAATTTCAGTTTTATCTCCTTGAATGAGACATGGAGGATTATTTTTACGAGGCACTAGCCGGGTTTAAATAATCCTCACATCTCATGGGAGGAGAAAAACTTACGCTACTCAGAACAGTTAACTGTATTGTTTATTATATTTGATATACCTGTTTGTTATGACCCAGACCACAATGCAACACCTAATACATTTTTAAAGCTACAACATCACCAGTCATTTCTTTTAATTAACAGATTGATGCAAAGATATGATGTCATGATACAGTGCTGAGAGTAGGATACCATCTTGAGAGTGGAATAACATCAAAAGTTCATGAAATAGAGAGTAATCAATTGGTTCCGAGAATTACGTTGAACAATTCACCAGAGGCGAGAGATGTCAGTAAGAAACGAGTGTGCGTTAGCGCACAAGTTTCTTACCTAAAGTCTCTCCCTCGAGTGAATTATTTATTGATTACTCTATTTATTACAATTCTGCATCAATTTCATTCACCAAATATGACTAAACACCCAGAATTAATGTGGAGAAAGATCAACCATAGAAAATTCAGTCTAGATCAGTAAACGACGTAATGTCAATGATGTCACAGGAAATGACATAATTCACTAGTGACATTACCATTTTTAATTAAGAGTGTTTTTAATGAAAATCGCACATATGAGTGTCATAAAATATAATAATTAAGTTATCATTTCTATTGCAGAACAGCACCTTAGCAGGTTATCATATACCTAGTGGTCATGCTGTCATGTACTCTACATATCTCGCACACCGGGATCCAAGTATATTCGAGGATCCAGAAGAGTTCAAACCTGATAGATGGAAGGATAGGTAAACTTATTATTAAACCTTTCTATATAAATGGATTCTTGATTCACTTATGAAAGTATATATTGGAACAGTCTATTATTTCTTTGGAGGGCTGTTCAGGAAATAAAAGCAGACGACAGACAGCCAAAAAGCTAATACAGTGCAGAAGGATTCATATTCTTTGGTGGGAAATGTTCAGTTAATAAGTTTGTTATAAGGTCAACAAATTGCCGTTTGTTGAACTTATTATCTGGAAATTTCCTATTCATTTTTAGTTCAACATGACAAGTTTAAGCTATTGCCATGGGTTGGCCTCCATCATCAGGACATCCGTGTGTCCGTCTACAATTTTCTCTAGCACACCCTACAGGCCATATCCCTCATTCAAACATCACCAAAATTCATAGATGGGAGCGATCATTTTTTTCCAAAATTTGCTAATAAACATGGCCACCAGCAGCCATCTTAGATTTAACATTTGAATCCATTGGCACATCCTGCAGCCACATTTATTGGAGAAATCTTTTGAAAAAAACAGGCATGTTTAGGTTCACCTCTTGATGGGATCTATCAAATTTTAACTGATTTTCAATGATAAACATGACCACCGGCAGCCATCTTAGATATTACTCTTTGCATGACTAAATCCTTTGGCACACCCTACTGACCACATCCCTCATCCAATCATCACCAAACTTAACATTATTCTTCCGGGTGACCACTAGATGGGAGCCATACAAAATATGGCCACCAGTGGCCATCTTGGATTTTAATCTTTGAATGACTAAATCCTTTTCGGCACACCCTGCAGGCCACATCCTTCATCCAATTATGGATCTTTGGGGTGAACTCTAGATGGGAGCCATACATTTTTACCGAAATTCTTTGAAAAACATTGCCATTTGTCACCAAACTGCATTATGGATCTTTTGGGTGACCACTAGATGAGAGCCATGGGTTGCCAAGCTTGAAATAGCATGTCTGTAATTTGTAGAATGAGGTCCCCAGAGGGTGAATTTAGTTACCCTATTCCACATGGTTGGCTAGCATCACCACATTCACCCTCTGGGAACCTCATTCTGCTGAGGCCTCAACCTCTATGGGATACCAAGGATCAGATTGAAGTTCCTCAGTTGAAGTTGATGTTCACCAATTAGTCACCTCGATTATGAATTTTTTCTTCTGCAAATTAGGGGATATAGAAACTGAACAGAAGGGAAAAAGTAACTAAAAACAATGTTAATTTGAGACTGGAGATACTTCCCAGAAGATGAGACCTAACCAAATGAGGTCCCCAATGACATCCGTCATCAGTCTGTGTGGCTGTGTCCATCAACAATTTCCTTAAGCACTCCCTACAGGCACGATCTCTCATCTGATCATTACCAAACTTCATATGGATCTTCAGGGTGACCTCTAGATGGGAGCCATCAATTTTTTCTGAAATTTGTTAAAAAGCAAGGCCGCCAGCTGTCATCATGTTCTTTGCCAGCATTTATCGGAATAATGTTTTGGAAATATACAGGCATGTTTAGGATCACTTCTAGATGATAGCTATCATATTTGAATGATTTTAAGCTCTATTTTACTTTGCAAAGTTTGAGCTATTACCATGAGTTGGTGTCCGTTGTCCGTCCGTCCATCAACAATTTCCTTTGGCTCACCCTACCAGCCGCATCCCTCATCCGATCATCACCAAACTTCATGTGGATCTTGGGGGTGACCTCTGGATGGGAGCCATCTATTTTTTCTGAAATTTGTTTAAAAAACATGGTCGCCATTTTGAATTACACAAATTCATCGGGACAATCTGCAGCCCGCATTTATTGGAGAAATGTTTTGAAAATTTACAGGCATGTTAAGGATAAAGTTTTAGCGATTTTCGTTGAAAAACATGGACGTCGGTAGCCATCTTGGATTTTACTCTTTGCATGACTAAATCCTTTGGCTCAACCTCCAGGCCACATCCCTCATCCGATCATCACCAAACTTTGTATGGATCTTCGGGTCGACCTCTGGATGGGAGCCATCGATTTTTTCTGAAATTTGGTAAAATACATTGCCATAGCATCCATCTTCGATTTCAAATTTGTATCTATCAGCTCAGCCCGCATCCCATTTGTTTTGAAAATTTGCAGGCATGTTTAGGATCACCTCTAAATGGGAGCCATCAAATTTGAACAATGTTCGATGAAAAATATGGCTGCCTTTATTGGATTGGATTGCTCTACTATAAGTGAACCACTCGTCAATGAGTAAAGAAAGGGTTAATAAGGGTTAATAAGGGAACTACTCGTCAATGAGTAAAGAAAGGGTTAATAAGGGAACCACTCGTCAATGAGTATTCAGGGAAGAAAGAGTTAATAAGGGAACCACTCGTCAATGAGTATTCAGTAAAGAAAGAGTTAATAAGGGAACCACTCGTCAATGAGTATTCAGTAAAGAAAGAGTTAATAAGGGAACCACTCGTCAATGAGTATTCAGGGAAGAAAGAGTTAATAAGTGAACCACTCGTCAATGAGTATTCAGTAAAGAAAGAGTTAATAAGGGAACTACTCGTCAATGAGTATTCAGGGAAGAAAGGGTTAATAAGTGAACCACTCGTCAATGAGTATTCAGTAAAGAAAGAGTTAATAAGGGAACTACTTGTCAATGAGTATTCAGTAAAGAAAGAGTTAATAAGGGAACTACTCGTCAATGAGTATTCAGTAAAGAAAGAGTTAATAAGGGAACTACTCGTCAATAAGTTTTCAGTAAAGAAAGGGGTAAATTGCATCTAAGAGACTTACTGCGAATTATGATAGAAATAAATCACTTTAATATAGTTTTATAGACAAATAATAGACCCCATCTTCAGTTTTATCTGCGTTTTATTCATAAAATAGCTATTTGTAGTATTTAACCCTTCCATGACTGAAGCTTACTGAATTTTTTCGAAAACCATCTGCCAGTGCATTCTCTTGAATTTGCAAGTCTCCCAGGGAGCCTCACATATACATATATAGGAGAATGCACTGGCACATGATCTTTAATGCTGCACCAGTGCAACTCCCGTCATGAAAGGGTTTAATCATGATTTATATATATTATGTTGTTGTAATTGTGACCCGGTAGAGACATCAAATCCAGTCGGAAGTCGGGATTTTTTTACCCTGTGCCAATGCATTCTCTTATATATGCGAGTCGACCATAGGTCGCCTCGCATATATAAGAGAATGCATTGGCCTAACAATTTTTTACAATTTTAATAATTTTTTCTTGTATTCTTTAACAATTTTATAATTTCACCCATACAGAGCCCCAGACAAACATGAGCAGACGACACTCTTCCATGTGCTTCTATATATGTGTGGGGCTCCCTGCAGGGTAATGGATGTTTTTTTATTTTATGTCCTAAAAATTGTAAGAAACATTTATTTAAAAAACATGATAAAAAATTGTTAGGCCAATGCATTCTCTTATATATGTGAGGCGACCTATGGTCGACTCGCATATATAAGAGAATGCATTGGCACAGGGTAAAAAAAATCCCGACTTCCGATTGGATTGATATGGCGGGTCACATATGTCATTGTCAATCCCTAGAACTACTGATAACAATTTTTAAAATATAGGTAGGTCTGCATATCATCAAGATACAACAACAACATTTCTTCAAAATACACTTTAGTTATCAGAATTGATTAATTGCAGCAAAATAATGCTAACCACTGTCAACTATGGTATAAAATTTCCCAAAACGTGTTATTTACCAACATTTTGTTCAACGAAATATGGCCATATTATCACTTGAGTATCACAAAAGTTTGCCGTATTTCCACTTGATTTTAGAGTTATCCATCTTATTCCGCAATTTTTTTCGAAGACCGTCTGTTTGATGTCTGTTTTCTGGGCCAAATAATTGTACATCTCCAGAAATAATAAACTTCAAAAATTGATATCTGATGACTCTGAGCTTTGATGGGTCGGTCCCTCGACTTGAATCAAATAATTTTTACCCCCGAATCCAAATAAATAGTAATTGAGGGGCGCTTGATCGGATTTATATGCATCTTTAAGCTGTTTTCCAGGTCTGATTTGACAGAGCTCTTCAGTTTTGGAGGAGCAAAAAGGCGTTGCCAAGGCATACCTCTTGTCGACCTGATACTGAAGGTATGGTGGAAACAAACACTTTTGTCCAGTAGTTTTCAAACGAGTCCGTTGCTTTGAAATTAGATTACAGACAATAACACTAAGGCGTTCAGATGGCTGTGATATACCACCCATATGGTACCCCTCACAGACATGAGCAGACGACACTCAGGAATAGATCCTTCTATCTGTGTGAGGCTCACTACGGGTTATGTTACAGACGATAACACTAAGGCATTCAGATGGCTGTGATATACCACCCATATGGTACCCCTCACAGACATGAGCAGACAACACTCAGGAATAGATCCTTCTATCTGTGTGAGGCTCACTACGGGTTATGTTACAGACAATAACACTAAGGCATTCAGATGGCTGTGATATACCACCCATATGGTACCCCTCACATACATGAGCAGACGACACTCAGGAATAGATCCTTCTATCTGTGTGAGGCTCACTACGGGTTATATTACAGACAATAACACTAAGGCATTCAGATGACTGTGATATACCACCCATATGGTACCCCTCACAGACATGATGCGTCCATTACATTGTATCTGTTAACCCTTTACCCAACAGAACGGCCCTGTGCCAATGCATTCTCTTATATATGCGAGTCGACCATAGGTTGCCTAGCGTATATAAGAGAATGCTTTGGCTTAACACATATTAAAAATGATAAAATTGTCAAAGAATGTAGAAAAATATTATAAAAATTGTTAAAAAATGTAAGAAAAAATGGTAAAAAGTGTTAAAAAAGATTTTTTTTAGGTCAATGCATTCTCTTATATATGCGAGGCGACCTATGGTCGACTCGCATATATAAGAGAATGCATTGGCACAGGGCATAACTGTAACCATCACAATGTGGTCAATGAACCGGATCCAATGATATCCATATTTGTATGGTGTTATTGAGACAGACCGAAGATATTTTAGGCTGTTGAAGCTTTATTTGGGCGTTTTTGGCCGCTTTGTTGGGTAAAGGGTTAATGCTCACAACAGTTACTTATTCCCTTCTGTTCAGTTTCTATATCCGCTAATTTGCAGAAGATAAAATGCATTAACAAGGTGACTAATGGGTGAAGATCACCAACTTTAACTGGGAACTTCACTCTGTCTGATCCTAGGTCTCCCATAGCAGTTGAGGCTTTACCAGAGGGTGAATTTGGTGATGCTAGCCTGCTGTGCTGGATAGCGTCACTAAATCCACCCTCTGGGGACCTCATTCTAGAAATGACAGACACACTAGTTCAAGGCTTGAGCTCAACAATCGTAAATATGCGCAACATCATGAAATCCTTATCTGAAGACCTTCGTGTGTGGATGAGTTTCTATTTTAAAGGTGGCAATCTATCAGGGCTATCATGTCGTGATTGATATTGCTTCAGCGCTTGTCATAAAGTCATGATCAAGATGACAAATTATAACCGGATACCTTGCTCAAACGCTGCACTATTAAAGATCATACAGTAATGCTCTAAATAATCGACCCCTTAACCCCGAGAGCTTTCCGATGAATGGCAACAAGCCATATTTCCGACTAAATCCTGAAAAATTACCCATAATTCTGCTGTGGTTAAGGGGTTGATTATTTAGAGCATTACTGTACTTCACTGTGTTTGTGTTCATCGGAATCACAGTTGTTATCAGCTCACCTAATTTCTACTGTCACAAGAACAATTTTCAGTCTTTTAAAGGTACTCAATCTGATTAAACACCCCTAAATTACTATTTCTTTGGCTTCGGGGGTAAAATATATTGAATTTGAGTCTAGGAACCACTTCCACGTGCTCAAACGGACAAATTACGGACAAATTGCGGTTGATAAATCGAAAATCAAGTGGTTACTATTAACAATAATAACCACTTGATTTTGGAGTTATCCATCTTACACCCGCAATTTGTCCGTAATTTGTCCGTTTGAGCAACTGGTAGTGGATCACATCTCCAAAAATTAACAAATTTCAAAAATCGATATCTGATTACTCTGAGCTTTGAAGGGTGGGTTCCTCGACTCGAATCAAATATTTTTTACCCCCAAAGCCGAAGAAATAGTAATTTAGGAGCGTCTAATCGGATTGAGTACCTTTAACAATGGCAATCTGATTACATAAAGATTGCGATCACAACCACATCACCATCTGATCACCGTAGTACAGAAACTAGGGCCCTGTGATTCCGGGGTTTACAGTCGAATCTAGTCTAATCAAAGAAATTATATTTTCTATGCAATGCATACCTTATATATAGCGTGCAATATGATGCTTCTTGTTTTCAATCGATAAAATATGGCAGCTGTCATCAAAGCGAGGGAAAATCAAATTGCATTTATGTCAATAAAGTGTTAGTTGTTTGGGTTTTACAGGTTTAGCACTATCGTTGAATTAATTTATTACACACTGATTGCTTTGCAATATTGCATTTATTCCAATATCAAACTCATTAGCTGCCAATATTAACCGGAAGCTCTGCGTTATAACGCACCTGTGTGAATGGTTTAACTCAGACGATGGATCGTGTTAGTACAACGTATGAACCAACAGACACAACCGATTCGTCGTCAGTATTTGGGTTCCTACCTGCCACTGTGTATCAAGTCTGGATATAGTGTGTCTGACATTTGCAAAATGGGGTCCCCAGAATGTGAATTTAATGACGCTATCCTGCAATGTGGGCTAGCGCCACCAAATTCTCCCTCTGGGGACCTCATTCTGCTTAGTCCTCAACTGCTAATGGAGTTCCCCAGTTGATGTTGGGGATGTTCACCCATTAACTCTTTCAATGCCAAGCTTGCATAAATGCGAGTTACCCAGTCGCTGCCAAATACTCATTTATGCGTGCTTTGTTGTTTTGTTGCATTACAACGGGGGTTCATTTATTTTATGTAGAGTGCTGGTGTGCGCTGACAATTTAGAAGAAAGGTCAGTCAAAGTCATGCTACTCCTGAAGTTCTACGAGTACAGTCCGAGCCAGAATATACCATTGACAAATTAACTTTTGGTGCATGTGATGCGATATATGAGTGGAAAATAAACATCATAATTGACTTGGCGGCCTCCTTTCTGCTGATCAGTTTAGCGTCCAAAAATTCTGTCGGAATGAGGTCGGTGAAAAATACGGAATAGTAGCCGGAATATGATTATAACTGGTGAAGCATTAATTAATGGGTAGAACAATAGAACAAAAAACAAACATTTAATCATATATGAATTGAAAAAAATTACCGAAAAACATAAATTAAAGCAAATCCAAGATGGCCACCAATGACACGTGACCCAAAGGCTTTGACCTTGAATGGGTCTCCACGTCGGGGCAGGTGATAGGTCATTGTCATATATACCCACATGTGAAGTTTCAACTAAATACACCGATAATTACCCGATAGTCATTGCATTACCCACATATACATAAAATACTTGTATTTACACCCAGAATGCTTGGCACTGGGGAGTATGTCTGTGTGGCGGGGGTGGCAGCGAAAGAGTTAATCACCTCGATTATGCAATTTATCGTCTGCAAATTAGGAGATATAGAAACTGTACAGAAGGGAAAAAGTAACTGTAAACAATGTTAATTTGAGACTATAGACACTTCCCAGACGATGAGGCCTAAGCAGAATGATGTCCCCAGAGTGTGTATTTGGTGATGCTAGCCCACTATGTGGGATAGTGTCACTAAATTCACCCTCTGTGGACCTCATTCTGCACTGGTGCAACCTATAATAAGATTCAATTAGCCATTAATCCACATTTGAGACGTACTAAGATTCTTCCGTATTATTTATGGAACTTATATATTAGCAATTCTTGGGAGGACTCAAATTCCTGCCTTCTGGTAATCAATTTTACAGTTACCCGATTGAACACATAAAGCTGAATTTCGCAAATACTAAAACATTGAAACTTAAACTTTCACACAATTTCCCTATTCTAGTCAGCAAAACAATGTTGCTGCCACGTAAAATATTTAATGACCCACTTAATATTCATATCCACGGATCACATTATGCTAAGAACTTTTATTTTGTTTCAGACAACTCTACATGAACTGGTTGGAAATTACACCTGGCACCTGTCGAACAAACCCCAAGAGATTAAAATGAAATGGCTGCCTGTATCAAGACCAAGAGAAACTATTCTTGTTTGTTTTACTCAGTATGACAATGGATAATGACAAGAATGATAGTTGTTTCATATTAGTGAATACTTCAGATCATTCCAATCAAAATCTCATATTATAACTGTGATATATTAATATTATTTATTTGACGTATACATTAACATTTTTTATTACATTCCTACATGTGTGATTTACCTTGATGTCTCGAGTGATTATAAATGATTATTTCGCTAGTGAATTATGTCACTTTAACTAACATGTTATCTATATACTAGTATGCCTGCTATCAAAATTTCTGCGTCATGGCTATAATGGTGGTACTATTCAGATGTTTGTACAACCAACATACGTGCCTCGCCTGAATTCCATCAATTGATTACTCTCTATATGGATCTATTAAAGGTACACAATCCGATTTGTCCCATATCATCAGATTCCAACAACAACATTTCTTTAAATGCTGCTTCTGTTATCAGAATCGATTAATTGCCAAAAAATAATGCTAACCAGTCAACTATAGTATAAAATTGTCCAAAAAGTGTTATATATCAACATTTAGTTCAATTCAGTTCGGTATTGAGAGGATGTCGTTCAGTACGTCAAATATTTGTTGCCCGCCAAATATTCCAGGTGGTGAAAAATAGCAGATTTCAAAAATCAATATCTGATAACTCCTCAACTCGAATAAAATATTTTTTACGCCTGAAGCCAAAGAAATAATAATTTAGGAGCGTTAATTCGGATTATGATAGTAATTTAGGAGCGTTAATTCGGATTATAATAGTAATTTAGGAGCGTTAATTCGGATTATAATAGTAATTTAGGAGCGTTAATTCGGATTATAATAATAATTTAGGAGCGTTAATTCGGATTATAATAGTAATTTAGGAGCGTTAATTCGGATTATAATAATAATTTAGGAGCGTTAATTCGGATTAAAATAATAATTTAGGAGCGTTAATTCGGATTATAATAATAATTTAGGAGCATTAATTCGGATTATAATAATAATATAGGAGCGTTAATTCGGATTATAATAGTAATTTAGGAGCGTTAATTCGGATTATAATAATAATTTAGGAGCGTTAATTCGGATTATAATAATAATTTAGGAGCGTTAATTCGGATTATGCATCTTTAAGTACTTTTACAGAGAAAAAAACAAATATTGAGCTTTAAAAGATTGTCTATCTCTTACCGTGCACAATTACAACAACATAAATTTTATAAATCCCGATTTCAAGACTACAAATTGTTATTTTGAGGAGATGGCTCCATATAAGCGCCTGGCGCTTGATGTCAAATCCTCTTATCTCTCAGACTTATCATACTTACATATATATACGAATATCATCTTGTAAATTATTGTATAAATCTGCAATACAATATAAATAATGTTTACACCAAATTACTATTTTATGAATAAACTACAGATAAAACTAAAGATTGGGCACATTATATGACTATAAAGGCGTAATAAAGTGGTTTATTTCGATCATGCGGTCATGATGAAAATGCAATTTGCCATGATTTGAGGGTGCTGACAAGATAGAGTTCTCTCCCCTGATTTGTGGGTGCTGCCAAGATAGAGTTCTCCTTCTTGGTACGCTTTTGGTGCGCTTCGAACATTTCCGCACGTATTTCTGTTCTAAAAATAGCCCATAAAACTGTCACGCTGATGTGATAATAAATTCAAAATAAAATTGATTGATATCTATTATTCAATACCCCAGAATCTAGATAAAACTTTCTGAGAAGAGAACATTCTTTACTGAATACTCATTGATGAGTAGTTCCCTTATTAACTCTTTCTTTACTGAATACTCATTGATGAGTAGTTCCCTTATTAACTCTTTCTTTACTGAATACTCATTGATGAGTAGTTCCCTTATTGACAGGAATGTAGCATTCTTTACTGAATACTTATTGATGAGTAGTTCCCTTATTGACATGTTGGAAATTTCATGCCTTACACAACATCAATTGGAAATTTAATTCTAGAAATAAAGCTGGCTTAACCCTTTCATGACGGGAGCAGCGCTGGTGCAGCATTAACGACCCTGTGCCAGTGCATTCTCTTATATATGAGTCTGCCATAGGGAACCTTGCATATATCAGGGGATGCACTGGCTTACATGGTCAAGGTTGTTAGGGCATTGTGAGACTCGCATATATAAAAGAATGCATTGGAACAGGGTTTTCGCAAATTTTCAGGAAGCTCTAGTCATGGAAGGGTTAACTGACATGCTGGAATATCTGGTGAATAAAGTCTTCGCATCAGATGTTATATTAATACCTAAACATAATGAGATCGAACTTACAAACTTCACCATGGGAGAATTTGAAGGTCAGATTAGTTCAGATATAAACTTTCTAACGCAGCAGCTTCACCATATTTTGAATTTGTTGAGTTCAAAGAAGACACTTTTTTAAATATTAAAGTGCATTTAAATAATTCTTCTTTACACGCTTTTTATGCTAGATGACTTGACATTATACTAGATGACCTACCAACTAAAATTATGCTAAAGAAGTTAGACCAACATATCAACTGCATTATTGGAAATTTTGGAAGTCAAATTAGTTCAGATATAAACTTTCTTTCAAGGCAGCTTCACCATAATTTGAATTTTTTAGGCATTTGTTGCAGTAAATATTAAAGTGCATTTAAATCATTCTTCATTACATGTATATGCGTTTTATACTAGATGAACTTACATTATACTAGATGGCCTAACATTATACTAGATGACCTAACAACTAAACTTTTGCTAAAGAAGTTAGAACAACTAATTGCCATCTTGGGTTGTGCTTTAATTATTTTGTGATATATTATATTATTCATGTAATACAGCATGTTAAGGATCATCTATCGCTTCCTAAACAAGTTTTATATAGTTTCCGGGGTATAAAATAAATGATATGAATTGAAGACCCCTGTCTGGAAATGCTGCTATAAATTAATATTGATTTTATTTCTAATGTTCTGGTATAATATATGTACAATGATTGTTGGACAATTTACGGCTCATGTTTGTTCCATGCGGAATAACTCTATCTAGTAATGAGAAAATGTCCCAATTGATTATCGGTTTCTATCGATATAAAATCAATATTAATTGACAGAATCATTTCCGGACAGGTGTCTTCGACTCATATTTATTATTTATTACATGATCCTACCCTTATTCCATTCAATAAACCCATTCTATAAATTGTGATATTAAACGTTCGTTTAATAACAGGAAATAGTGCCAGGTGACCTTTGACTTCCGGTTTGTCGTCTGTTTACATTCCGCACATTACGTCTCAAAATAATATGGCTTCCAATATTTTTCCAATAAACTATAATGAATGAAGAGTTTGAAAAGTTATGTCATTAAATATACGCCATTAAATGTGCCAGAGTCTTTATATGTCTGGGACTATTTCTTTACGCGGGCAAACAAAAGTTACGTGAAACCGATATAGAAGCCGATGTTAGTTTCCCGTCCCATTTGTTGATTTAAGTATGTTTAATCGAGGTTTTGGATCATGTAATAAATAGAATCTACAACTCGTCCCAGTTTATAGCGGAATTTACAAAACTCATCCAGTAAATTAGGTTCGGTCCAGACATAATTTACTGGACTCGTAAATTTGTAATTCAGCTATAAACTGGGAACTCGTAGCAGATTCTCTATTTATATAATACCCTGGAAACTATATAAAACATGTTTAGGAAGAGATAGACCATCTTTGACTAACAATGTTACCCGCAGGGGACCAGCCGAGAGGATTCAACTTGGGAGAAGTGACTACTCCCTAGACCAGTACACAGGGACCCGCCTAGAGGTTTCAACTTGGGAGAAGTCACTTCTACCTAGACCAGTACACAGGGACCCGTCTAGAGGTTTCAACTTGGGAGAAGTCAACTTCTCCCTGTTTGGTTATTAGGGAGAAGTGGACTGTTATCAGGGAGAAGTAACAACGGTTGAAGTTCAATTTACACCTGAACATCCCACTGCTGTGGCATGTTAGATTCCACATGTTGCCACAGCATTTCCCATGGCATTTATAATTGCCGTTTCCAATTTTGAGGACTGATGATCCAATATGTATTATGCAACACATGAGCCCATCTATAAAACCATTATAGTGAGTAAGAACACCATTATAATCAGTAAATATGTTTTAATATGCTGTTTGGACATATGCATTCTGGTATTTGAGAGAAGTCACTTCTTCCTAGGACAAATTTATGTAGAAGTGACACATTTTAGGGAGATGTCTCCCAAGTCGCCCTAAAGGATGGTCCATGCAAGGTTACTGATGTGTTATTTTAAGTTCAGTTATGTATTAGCTTTTCACATAATCATTTAACCCTTTGAGTGCCAGGGGCCGATTTCATCGGCCCTAAACCTACAAAATAAGTCTGTTAAAGGCACGTGAGGCCTTAGTTGTCGAAAATATTCATATTTGTTCCAATCACCGTAAACAGAAAAACATTAAAAAACATAGTTTCGTTCATATATACCATGACCATCGCGTAAACAGCATGTTATCATAAAGATTTACTATATTTTACCTAAGCAAGAGCCTGATTGTGTTACAGAAGACAGCACAATGCTGCTGGCTAATCACACACAAATGGCATAAACGCTCTTTATTCGTTCCATATCAGGAATTAACCAACAAAGAACGCTCTTTATGTTTACCATCATAATATAAACAAACACCAGAAAAGTAACTTTTTATGCTTTTGTTTACATAACAATGGTCAAAGATATGACAATAACATATTGTTTATGCGATATTTCTTATTTGTATACGGACAAAGTCTGTCTACATTTTGTTGTTCTTTCTGTTTGTGGCGGTTTTTGACGGGTGGAAATATTTTCACAGGATACCCACCGCCAAGGCCAACCGTACCTTTAAAGAATATAAGAATAAATTATTAAAATTGTAAAAAATTGTAAAAAAAAAATAAAAATAAATAAATTGTTAGGCCAATGCATTCTCTTATATATGCGAGGCGACCTATGGTCGACTCGCATATATAAGAGAATGCATTGGCACAGGGTATATGGGTGGATACAAAAATCGACCTGGCACTCAAAGGGTTAATCAAAAGTAAACCTGTGTTTGTAGTCTATTTTTAATTTATACACACTTGGTTTACCTGTATATTTAACTGATATGGTTGTCAACAATTTTTTTTATTATTTCTAATCTATTATCAAATAAAAAACCTTAACTTTGTATATAGTTTTTAAATTTCCATTTTTTTCTCCCAATGTTTTTATTTTGAAAAATATGAAGAAATATTTCTGAACTACTATTAATTTCTTCCCTATAATAATTTTTAATGAGGATTTGTTGGTTTATATGCGTAGATAAATTATCACCTGATATGTCTGCATTTAGCGTTTAATGAGATTGTATAGTATTTTGTCAATTTTAGTTGTCACCAAATTCAGCCTCTGTGGACCTCATTCTGTTTTGGTCCCAACTTCTGGGAAATTTCTTATAATAGTCTCAGATATTTTTTATCATCATTTTTAGTTACTTTTCCCCTTCTGGGAAGTTTCTCTATTTCCTAATTTGCAGAAGATAAAATGCACAATCGAGGTGATTAATTGGTGAATTTTACCAACTTCAACTGGAGATTGAAGATCAATCTGATCCTAGGTCTCCCATAGCAGTTGAGGCCCAAGCAGAATGTGGTTCCCAAAGGGTGAATTTTGTTATGCTAGCCCGCCATGCGGGAAATTGACAAACTAAATATAAAAGAAGGAATAGAAAAGCTGCTGAGAAAACTAAATTCACACTCTGGGGACCTCATTCTGCTTAGCTAGCATCATCTTCTCTGGAGAGTGTATTATCAAATTTCTATAGAAACTTCTTCGTATGCAATGTAGATTATATTTCTTATTTAGTTTAATTTCTCTATATCCCCAAATTGGCAGACGACACATTGCATAATCGAGGTTCCCAATGGGTGTACATCACAATATTCACCATTTGGAAACTTCAATCTGAGTCTATGTCTCCCATAGCAGAATGAGGTCCCCAGAGGGTGAATTTAGTTATGCTAGTCCGATATCCGGGATAACGCCACTATATTCACCCTCCGGGGGACCCAATTCTGCAAATGACAGGTACACTAAACTCACGCTTGCTATCATCACCGTTGACGTCATGAAGTCATTCGGCAACAACACCATAGACTAAAAATCCTTCCTTCATCTATGACAACACCCAGGTCGACGTAGCAATACTTGACTTCTCAAAAGCTTTTTATATAGTGCCCCATCGTAAACTGCTCCACAAATTAGAACACTACGGTATCCATGGGAACCTGCTGGCTTAGCTGAGATCTTTCCTGATGGACCGGAAGATGAGAGTGGTTGTAGATGGTAATTAAATCATCATAACGAGTACACGTCACGTTGGAATCTGGAGTACGACGTAGGGGGCCCCGAAACTGATCATTGTACAAGGATCAGTTTTAGGACCCCTATACTTTTCCTTTGCCACATCAATAATCTACCAGACAACATCCGCTCAAACGGAAGACTACAGTAATGCTCTAAATAATCGACTCCTTAATCACAGCAGAATTATGGGTAACTTTTCAGGATTTAGTCGGAAATATGGCTTGTTGCCATTCATAGGAAAGCTCTCGGGGGAGCTTTCCGATGAATGGCAACAATCCATATTTCCGACTAAATCCTGAAAAGTTACCCATAATTCTGCTGTGGTTAAGGAGTCGATTATTTAGAGCATTGCTGTACATGTATTCCGACGACTGACCTCTGTACAGGGAAATTCGATCTTTCAACGACCACCCGAAACTCCAAGAAGACCTTCAATCACTCGGTAAATGGACAAACACACGCGGAATGTCATTCAACACCATCACCATGACAACCAATAAATCGACAACCTTCTGCTATTCGCTAAATAATGACTTATTCATGATTAAAGGACGTAGCTGAACACCCGTACATTGGAGTCATGATGTCCAATGATCTCCAATAACATGTAATGGAGCAAACACATCGGGAACATCACAAACAAGCACCCTAAACTTCCTACAAGGAAACCTCAAACGCTGTTCACGAGAACTTAGGAAAACCAATTACATGTTCATCACACAAGTCAGATCCAACGTAGACCATCTGGGACCCGTTCCACCAAAGCGACATCGACAAAGTAGAGCAGCAAGATTTATAAAACAGGACTGCAGAAGCACACAGGAGCGGTTACCGACTTTCTAGCAGATCACAAACAACCATCACTGGCAAAACGGAGAAACAACAAACATATTTCTGTACAAGGTGGCCCAGCAATCCCCGATCAAGTCTATACGAAACCCTGCATGAAGGGAACGCGCAACAACAACAAAATCCAACCGGTTACTAACTAAGTCAGATCCCGTCACACCTAATAAGGAACAATAGAAGGCGCTACATACTATCACCGAACATCGACACCAAGGAGTACCAGAACGCGGATATGTATAGGAATCAGGGAGCTAAATGTGTTCTAGAGTTGGGGAGCGAGTACACCGTGGAACCCTAAAGGTGAAGGTAACTGAAGAATGACCTTCACCTGATACATGCGACACGTTATTAAAGGATGACATCGCGTTTATTTGATTTGTACATAATATCTAAATAATTTAAACTGGTGAATGAATGGGGGAACGGATTTTTGTGAGCGGGAAATGTATTTAACTAGCTGTTGTAGATCTGAGTTTTTCCAGATCAAATTTGGCTGTGAGATAGCCCTGTCGTACACTTGGGGATTTATTTTAAAAAGTAAACACATGACCTATGATTTTTCTTGCATTTTCGTGATCGACTGGTGTCAATCTAGCTGGGTAAACATCACTGGTATGGCCTGCAGGCTTCAATTCGGCGAATTTGGCCGAAACGTTAACACTGTCGCCTATGGGAAACCATTTAGTTCCGTGATTCCTATAAGAACAATCAGTGACGTGAACAAAATGGAAGAGGAGTTTTGGATTACTGCGGTTGGGTGGAGGAACTGCGGAACGATTTGGACGCTAACATCTAGCGCACTCCTTCTCGTCGTGATAAACGCCTGTATTGGTTTATACGACGAACCAATCCAGATCCAGAAGAAGCCACGTTTCCGAGAATTAGAACAAAGAGAACTGAAACGGAAAAAAGGGATCAGAAAGTGAGAATTGGCAGACCCGTATATATGATCGATTACACCGGTACGGGTTTCCCAGAAAGCCTCTAGTTTTCGAGATACCCTGCATGACCGAGCCATTGGGGGGGGGGGGGGGGGGTTATGGTAAAATATAGTGAAAATTCTAATATTAATATTCAAGCCTGCAAATAGTGTGTCTGTCATATGCAGAACGAGGTCCCCCCATAGAGTGAATTTAGTGACTTTATCTCGAACGGCGGGATATTGTCACCAAATTCAGCCTCTGTGGACCTCATTCTGTTTTGGTCCCAACTTCTGGGAAATTTCTTATAATAGTCTCAGATATTTTTTATCATCATTTTTAGTTACTTTTCCCCTTCTGGGAAGTTTCTCTATTTCCTAATTTGCAGAAGATAAAATGCACAATCGAGGTGATTAATTGGTGAATTTTACCAACTTCAACTGGAGATTGAAGATCAATCTGATCCTAGGTCTCCCATAGCAGTTGAGGCCCAAGCAGAATGTGGTTCCCAAAGGGTGAATTTTGTTATGCTAGCCCGCCATGCGGGAAATTGACAAACTAAATATAAAAGAAGGAATAGAAAAGCTGCTGAGAAAACTAAATTCACACTCTGGGGACCTCATTCTGCTTAGCTAGCATCATCTTCTCTGGAGAGTGTATTATCAAATTTCTATAGAAACTTCTTCGTATGCAATGTAGATTATATTTCTTATTTAGTTTAATTTCTCTATATCCCCAAATTGGCAGACGACACATTGCATAATCGAGGTTCCCAATGGGTGTACATCACAATATTCACCATTTGGAAACTTCAATCTGAGTCTATGTCTCCCATAGCAGAATGAGGTCCCCAGAGGGTGAATTTAGTTATGCTAGTCCGATATCCGGGATAACGCCACTATATTCACCCTCCGGGGGACCCAATTCTGCAAATGACAGGTACACTAAACTCACGCTTGCTATCATCACCGTTGACGTCATGAAGTCATTCGGCAACAACACCATAGACTAAAAATCCTTCCTTCATCTATGACAACACCCAGGTCGACGTAGCAATACTTGACTTCTCAAAAGCTTTTTATATAGTGCCCCATCGTAAACTGCTCCACAAATTAGAACACTACGGTATCCATGGGAACCTGCTGGCTTAGCTGAGATCTTTCCTGATGGACCGGAAGATGAGAGTGGTTGTAGATGGTAATTAAATCATCATAACGAGTACACGTCACGTTGGAATCTGGAGTACGACGTAGGGGGCCCCGAAACTGATCATTGTACAAGGATCAGTTTTAGGACCCCTATACTTTTCCTTTGCCACATCAATAATCTACCAGACAACATCCGCTCAAACGGAAGACTACAGTAATGCTCTAAATAATCGACTCCTTAATCACAGCAGAATTATGGGTAACTTTTCAGGATTTAGTCGGAAATATGGCTTGTTGCCATTCATAGGAAAGCTCTCGGGGGAGCTTTCCGATGAATGGCAACAATCCATATTTCCGACTAAATCCTGAAAAGTTACCCATAATTCTGCTGTGGTTAAGGAGTCGATTATTTAGAGCATTGCTGTACATGTATTCCGACGACTGACCTCTGTACAGGGAAATTCGATCTTTCAACGACCACCCGAAACTCCAAGAAGACCTTCAATCACTCGGTAAATGGACAAACACACGCGGAATGTCATTCAACACCATCACCATGACAACCAATAAATCGACAACCTTCTGCTATTCGCTAAATAATGACTTATTCATGATTAAAGGACGTAGCTGAACACCCGTACATTGGAGTCATGATGTCCAATGATCTCCAATAACATGTAATGGAGCAAACACATCGGGAACATCACAAACAAGCACCCTAAACTTCCTACAAGGAAACCTCAAACGCTGTTCACGAGAACTTAGGAAAACCAATTACATGTTCATCACACAAGTCAGATCCAACGTAGACCATCTGGGACCCGTTCCACCAAAGCGACATCGACAAAGTAGAGCAGCAAGATTTATAAAACAGGACTGCAGAAGCACACAGGAGCGGTTACCGACTTTCTAGCAGATCACAAACAACCATCACTGGCAAAACGGAGAAACAACAAACATATTTCTGTACAAGGTGGCCCAGCAATCCCCGATCAAGTCTATACGAAACCCTGCATGAAGGGAACGCGCAACAACAACAAAATCCAACCGGTTACTAACTAAGTCAGATCCCGTCACACCTAATAAGGAACAATAGAAGGCGCTACATACTATCACCGAACATCGACACCAAGGAGTACCAGAACGCGGATATGTATAGGAATCAGGGAGCTAAATGTGTTCTAGAGTTGGGGAGCGAGTACACCGTGGAACCCTAAAGGTGAAGGTAACTGAAGAATGACCTTCACCTGATACATGCGACACGTTATTAAAGGATGACATCGCGTTTATTTGATTTGTACATAATATCTAAATAATTTAAACTGGTGAATGAATGGGGGAACGGATTTTTGTGAGCGGGAAATGTATTTAACTAGCTGTTGTAGATCTGAGTTTTTCCAGATCAAATTTGGCTGTGAGATAGCCCTGTCGTACACTTGGGGATTTATTTTAAAAAGTAAACACATGACCTATGATTTTTCTTGCATTTTCGTGATCGACTGGTGTCAATCTAGCTGGGTAAACATCACTGGTATGGCCTGCAGGCTTCAATTCGGCGAATTTGGCCGAAACGTTAACACTGTCGCCTATGGGAAACCATTTAGTTCCGTGATTCCTATAAGAACAATCAGTGACGTGAACAAAATGGAAGAGGAGTTTTGGATTACTGCGGTTGGGTGGAGGAACTGCGGAACGATTTGGACGCTAACATCTAGCGCACTCCTTCTCGTCGTGATAAACGCCTGTATTGGTTTATACGACGAACCAATCCAGATCCAGAAGAAGCCACGTTTCCGAGAATTAGAACAAAGAGAACTGAAACGGAAAAAAGGGATCAGAAAGTGAGAATTGGCAGACCCGTATATATGATCGATTACACCGGTACGGGTTTCCCAGAAAGCCTCTAGTTTTCGAGATACCCTGCATGACCGAGCCATTGGGGGGGGGGGGGGGGGTTATGGTAAAATATAGTGAAAATTCTAATATTAATATTCAAGCCTGCAAATAGTGTGTCTGTCATATGCAGAACGAGGTCCCCCCATAGAGTGAATTTAGTGACTTTATCTCGAACGGCGGGATATTGTCACCAAATTCAGCCTCTGTGGACCTCATTCTGTTTTGGTCCCAACTTCTGGGAAATTTCTTATAATAGTCTCAGATATTTTTTATCATCATTTTTAGTTACTTTTCCCCTTCTGGGAAGTTTCTCTATTTCCTAATTTGCAGAAGATAAAATGCACAATCGAGGTGATTAATTGGTGAATTTTACCAACTTCAACTGGAGATTGAAGATCAATCTGATCCTAGGTCTCCCATAGCAGTTGAGGCCCAAGCAGAATGTGGTTCCCAAAGGGTGAATTTTGTTATGCTAGCCCGCCATGTGGGAAATTGACAAACTAAATATAAAAGAAGGAATAGAAAAGCTGCTGAGAAAACTAAATTCACACTCTGGGGACCTCATTCTGCTTAGCTAGCATCATCTTCTCTGGAGAGTGTATTATCAAATTTCTATAGAAACTTCTTCGTATGCAATGTAGATTATATTTCTTATTTAGTTTAATTTCTCTATATCCCCAAATTGGCAGACGACACATTGCATAATCGAGGTTCCCAATGGGTGTACATCACAATATTCACCATTTGGAAACTTCAATCTGAGTCTATGTCTCCCATAGCAGAATGAGGTCCCCAGAGGGTGAATTTAGTTATGCTAGTCCGATATCCGGGATAACGCCACTATATTCACCCTCCGGGGGACCCAATTCTGCAAATGACAGGTACACTAAACTCACGCTTGCTATCATCACCGTTGACGTCATGAAGTCATTCGGCAACAACACCATAGACTAAAAATCCTTCCTTCATCTATGACAACACCCAGGTCGACGTAGCAATACTTGACTTCTCAAAAGCTTTTTATATAGTGCCCCATCGTAAACTGCTCCACAAATTAGAACACTACGGTATCCATGGGAACCTGCTGGCTTAGCTGAGATCTTTCCTGATGGACCGGAAGATGAGAGTGGTTGTAGATGGTAATTAAATCATCATAACGAGTACACGTCACGTTGGAATCTGGAGTACGACGTAGGGGGCCCCGAAACTGATCATTGTACAAGGATCAGTTTTAGGACCCCTATACTTTTCCTTTGCCACATCAATAATCTACCAGACAACATCCGCTCAAACGGAAGACTACAGTAATGCTCTAAATAATCGACTCCTTAATCACAGCAGAATTATGGGTAACTTTTCAGGATTTAGTCGGAAATATGGCTTGTTGCCATTCATAGGAAAGCTCTCGGGGGAGCTTTCCGATGAATGGCAACAATCCATATTTCCGACTAAATCCTGAAAAGTTACCCATAATTCTGCTGTGGTTAAGGAGTCGATTATTTAGAGCATTGCTGTACATGTATTCCGACGACTGACCTCTGTACAGGGAAATTCGATCTTTCAACGACCACCCGAAACTCCAAGAAGACCTTCAATCACTCGGTAAATGGACAAACACACGCGGAATGTCATTCAACACCATCACCATGACAACCAATAAATCGACAACCTTCTGCTATTCGCTAAATAATGACTTATTCATGATTAAAGGACGTAGCTGAACACCCGTACATTGGAGTCATGATGTCCAATGATCTCCAATAACATGTAATGGAGCAAACACATCGGGAACATCACAAACAAGCACCCTAAACTTCCTACAAGGAAACCTCAAACGCTGTTCACGAGAACTTAGGAAAACCAATTACATGTTCATCACACAAGTCAGATCCAACGTAGACCATCTGGGACCCGTTCCACCAAAGCGACATCGACAAAGTAGAGCAGCAAGATTTATAAAACAGGACTGCAGAAGCACACAGGAGCGGTTACCGACTTTCTAGCAGATCACAAACAACCATCACTGGCAAAACGGAGAAACAACAAACATATTTCTGTACAAGGTGGCCCAGCAATCCCCGATCAAGTCTATACGAAACCCTGCATGAAGGGAACGCGCAACAACAACAAAATCCAACCGGTTACTAACTAAGTCAGATCCCGTCACACCTAATAAGGAACAATAGAAGGCGCTACATACTATCACCGAACATCGACACCAAGGAGTACCAGAACGCGGATATGTATAGGAATCAGGGAGCTAAATGTGTTCTAGAGTTGGGGAGCGAGTACACCGTGGAACCCTAAAGGTGAAGGTAACTGAAGAATGACCTTCACCTGATACATGCGACACGTTATTAAAGGATGACATCGCGTTTATTTGATTTGTACATAATATCTAAATAATTTAAACTGGTGAATGAATGGGGGAACGGATTTTTGTGAGCGGGAAATGTATTTAACTAGCTGTTGTAGATCTGAGTTTTTCCAGATCAAATTTGGCTGTGAGATAGCCCTGTCGTACACTTGGGGATTTATTTTAAAAAGTAAACACATGACCTATGATTTTTCTTGCATTTTCGTGATCGACTGGTGTCAATCTAGCTGGGTAAACATCACTGGTATGGCCTGCAGGCTTCAATTCGGCGAATTTGGCCGAAACGTTAACACTGTCGCCTATGGGAAACCATTTAGTTCCGTGATTCCTATAAGAACAATCAGTGACGTGAACAAAATGGAAGAGGAGTTTTGGATTACTGCGGTTGGGTGGAGGAACTGCGGAACGATTTGGACGCTAACATCTAGCGCACTCCTTCTCGTCGTGATAAACGCCTGTATTGGTTTATACGACGAACCAATCCAGATCCAGAAGAAGCCACGTTTCCGAGAATTAGAACAAAGAGAACTGAAACGGAAAAAAGGGATCAGAAAGTGAGAATTGGCAGACCCGTATATATGATCGATTACACCGGTACGGGTTTCCCAGAAAGCCTCTAGTTTTCGAGATACCCTGCATGACCGAGCCATTGGGGGGGGGGGGGGGGTTATGGTAAAATATAGTGAAAATTCTAATATTAATATTCAAGCCTGCAAATAGTGTGTCTGTCATATGCAGAACGAGGTCCCCCCATAGAGTGAATTTAGTGACTTTATCTCGAACGGCGGGATATTGTCACCAAATTCAGCCTCTGTGGACCTCATTCTGTTTTGGTCCCAACTTCTGGGAAATTTCTTATAATAGTCTCAGATATTTTTTATCATCATTTTTAGTTACTTTTCCCCTTCTGGGAAGTTTCTCTATTTCCTAATTTGCAGAAGATAAAATGCACAATCGAGGTGATTAATTGGTGAATTTTACCAACTTCAACTGGAGATTGAAGATCAATCTGATCCTAGGTCTCCCATAGCAGTTGAGGCCCAAGCAGAATGTGGTTCCCAAAGGGTGAATTTTGTTATGCTAGCCCGCCATGTGGGAAATTGACAAACTAAATATAAAAGAAGGAATAGAAAAGCTGCTGAGAAAACTAAATTCACACTCTGGGGACCTCATTCTGCTTAGCTAGCATCATCTTCTCTGGAGAGTGTATTATCAAATTTCTATAGAAACTTCTTCGTATGCAATGTAGATTATATTTCTTATTTAGTTTAATTTCTCTATATCCCCAAATTGGCAGACGACACATTGCATAATCGAGGTTCCCAATGGGTGTACATCACAATATTCACCATTTGGAAACTTCAATCTGAGTCTATGTCTCCCATAGCAGAATGAGGTCCCCAGAGGGTGAATTTAGTTATGCTAGTCCGATATCCGGGATAACGCCACTATATTCACCCTCCGGGGGACCCAATTCTGCAAATGACAGGTACACTAAACTCACGCTTGCTATCATCACCGTTGACGTCATGAAGTCATTCGGCAACAACACCATAGACTAAAAATCCTTCCTTCATCTATGACAACACCCAGGTCGACGTAGCAATACTTGACTTCTCAAAAGCTTTTTATATAGTGCCCCATCGTAAACTGCTCCACAAATTAGAACACTACGGTATCCATGGGAACCTGCTGGCTTAGCTGAGATCTTTCCTGATGGACCGGAAGATGAGAGTGGTTGTAGATGGTAATTAAATCATCATAACGAGTACACGTCACGTTGGAATCTGGAGTACGACGTAGGGGGCCCCGAAACTGATCATTGTACAAGGATCAGTTTTAGGACCCCTATACTTTTCCTTTGCCACATCAATAATCTACCAGACAACATCCGCTCAAACGGAAGACTACAGTAATGCTCTAAATAATCGACTCCTTAATCACAGCAGAATTATGGGTAACTTTTCAGGATTTAGTCGGAAATATGGCTTGTTGCCATTCATAGGAAAGCTCTCGGGGGAGCTTTCCGATGAATGGCAACAATCCATATTTCCGACTAAATCCTGAAAAGTTACCCATAATTCTGCTGTGGTTAAGGAGTCGATTATTTAGAGCATTGCTGTACATGTATTCCGACGACTGACCTCTGTACAGGGAAATTCGATCTTTCAACGACCACCCGAAACTCCAAGAAGACCTTCAATCACTCGGTAAATGGACAAACACACGCGGAATGTCATTCAACACCATCACCATGACAACCAATAAATCGACAACCTTCTGCTATTCGCTAAATAATGACTTATTCATGATTAAAGGACGTAGCTGAACACCCGTACATTGGAGTCATGATGTCCAATGATCTCCAATAACATGTAATGGAGCAAACACATCGGGAACATCACAAACAAGCACCCTAAACTTCCTACAAGGAAACCTCAAACGCTGTTCACGAGAACTTAGGAAAACCAATTACATGTTCATCACACAAGTCAGATCCAACGTAGACCATCTGGGACCCGTTCCACCAAAGCGACATCGACAAAGTAGAGCAGCAAGATTTATAAAACAGGACTGCAGAAGCACACAGGAGCGGTTACCGACTTTCTAGCAGATCACAAACAACCATCACTGGCAAAACGGAGAAACAACAAACATATTTCTGTACAAGGTGGCCCAGCAATCCCCGATCAAGTCTATACGAAACCCTGCATGAAGGGAACGCGCAACAACAACAAAATCCAACCGGTTACTAACTAAGTCAGATCCCGTCACACCTAATAAGGAACAATAGAAGGCGCTACATACTATCACCGAACATCGACACCAAGGAGTACCAGAACGCGGATATGTATAGGAATCAGGGAGCTAAATGTGTTCTAGAGTTGGGGAGCGAGTACACCGTGGAACCCTAAAGGTGAAGGTAACTGAAGAATGACCTTCACCTGATACATGCGACACGTTATTAAAGGATGACATCGCGTTTATTTGATTTGTACATAATATCTAAATAATTTAAACTGGTGAATGAATGGGGGAACGGATTTTTGTGAGCGGGAAATGTATTTAACTAGCTGTTGTAGATCTGAGTTTTTCCAGATCAAATTTGGCTGTGAGATAGCCCTGTCGTACACTTGGGGATTTATTTTAAAAAGTAAACACATGACCTATGATTTTTCTTGCATTTTCGTGATCGACTGGTGTCAATCTAGCTGGGTAAACATCACTGGTATGGCCTGCAGGCTTCAATTCGGCGAATTTGGCCGAAACGTTAACACTGTCGCCTATGGGAAACCATTTAGTTCCGTGATTCCTATAAGAACAATCAGTGACGTGAACAAAATGGAAGAGGAGTTTTGGATTACTGCGGTTGGGTGGAGGAACTGCGGAACGATTTGGACGCTAACATCTAGCGCACTCCTTCTCGTCGTGATAAACGCCTGTATTGGTTTATACGACGAACCAATCCAGATCCAGAAGAAGCCACGTTTCCGAGAATTAGAACAAAGAGAACTGAAACGGAAAAAAGGGATCAGAAAGTGAGAATTGGCAGACCCGTATATATGATCGATTACACCGGTACGGGTTTCCCAGAAAGCCTCTAGTTTTCGAGATACCCTGCATGACCGAGCCATTGGGGGGGGGGGGGGGGTTATGGTAAAATATAGTGAAAATTCTAATATTAATATTCAAGCCTGCAAATAGTGTGTCTGTCATATGCAGAACGAGGTCCCCCCATAGAGTGAATTTAGTGACTTTATCTCGAACGGCGGGATATTGTCACCAAATTCAGCCTCTGTGGACCTCATTCTGTTTTGGTCCCAACTTCTGGGAAATTTCTTATAATAGTCTCAGATATTTTTTATCATCATTTTTAGTTACTTTTCCCCTTCTGGGAAGTTTCTCTATTTCCTAATTTGCAGAAGATAAAATGCACAATCGAGGTGATTAATTGGTGAATTTTACCAACTTCAACTGGAGATTGAAGATCAATCTGATCCTAGGTCTCCCATAGCAGTTGAGGCCCAAGCAGAATGTGGTTCCCAAAGGGTGAATTTTGTTATGCTAGCCCGCCATGTGGGAAATTGACAAACTAAATATAAAAGAAGGAATAGAAAAGCTGCTGAGAAAACTAAATTCACACTCTGGGGACCTCATTCTGCTTAGCTAGCATCATCTTCTCTGGAGAGTGTATTATCAAATTTCTATAGAAACTTCTTCGTATGCAATGTAGATTATATTTCTTATTTAGTTTAATTTCTCTATATCCCCAAATTGGCAGACGACACATTGCATAATCGAGGTTCCCAATGGGTGTACATCACAATATTCACCATTTGGAAACTTCAATCTGAGTCTATGTCTCCCATAGCAGAATGAGGTCCCCAGAGGGTGAATTTAGTTATGCTAGTCCGATATCCGGGATAACGCCACTATATTCACCCTCCGGGGGACCCAATTCTGCAAATGACAGGTACACTAAACTCACGCTTGCTATCATCACCGTTGACGTCATGAAGTCATTCGGCAACAACACCATAGACTAAAAATCCTTCCTTCATCTATGACAACACCCAGGTCGACGTAGCAATACTTGACTTCTCAAAAGCTTTTTATATAGTGCCCCATCGTAAACTGCTCCACAAATTAGAACACTACGGTATCCATGGGAACCTGCTGGCTTAGCTGAGATCTTTCCTGATGGACCGGAAGATGAGAGTGGTTGTAGATGGTAATTAAATCATCATAACGAGTACACGTCACGTTGGAATCTGGAGTACGACGTAGGGGGCCCCGAAACTGATCATTGTACAAGGATCAGTTTTAGGACCCCTATACTTTTCCTTTGCCACATCAATAATCTACCAGACAACATCCGCTCAAACGGAAGACTACAGTAATGCTCTAAATAATCGACTCCTTAATCACAGCAGAATTATGGGTAACTTTTCAGGATTTAGTCGGAAATATGGCTTGTTGCCATTCATAGGAAAGCTCTCGGGGGAGCTTTCCGATGAATGGCAACAATCCATATTTCCGACTAAATCCTGAAAAGTTACCCATAATTCTGCTGTGGTTAAGGAGTCGATTATTTAGAGCATTGCTGTACATGTATTCCGACGACTGACCTCTGTACAGGGAAATTCGATCTTTCAACGACCACCCGAAACTCCAAGAAGACCTTCAATCACTCGGTAAATGGACAAACACACGCGGAATGTCATTCAACACCATCACCATGACAACCAATAAATCGACAACCTTCTGCTATTCGCTAAATAATGACTTATTCATGATTAAAGGACGTAGCTGAACACCCGTACATTGGAGTCATGATGTCCAATGATCTCCAATAACATGTAATGGAGCAAACACATCGGGAACATCACAAACAAGCACCCTAAACTTCCTACAAGGAAACCTCAAACGCTGTTCACGAGAACTTAGGAAAACCAATTACATGTTCATCACACAAGTCAGATCCAACGTAGACCATCTGGGACCCGTTCCACCAAAGCGACATCGACAAAGTAGAGCAGCAAGATTTATAAAACAGGACTGCAGAAGCACACAGGAGCGGTTACCGACTTTCTAGCAGATCACAAACAACCATCACTGGCAAAACGGAGAAACAACAAACATATTTCTGTACAAGGTGGCCCAGCAATCCCCGATCAAGTCTATACGAAACCCTGCATGAAGGGAACGCGCAACAACAACAAAATCCAACCGGTTACTAACTAAGTCAGATCCCGTCACACCTAATAAGGAACAATAGAAGGCGCTACATACTATCACCGAACATCGACACCAAGGAGTACCAGAACGCGGATATGTATAGGAATCAGGGAGCTAAATGTGTTCTAGAGTTGGGGAGCGAGTACACCGTGGAACCCTAAAGGTGAAGGTAACTGAAGAATGACCTTCACCTGATACATGCGACACGTTATTAAAGGATGACATCGCGTTTATTTGATTTGTACATAATATCTAAATAATTTAAACTGGTGAATGAATGGGGGAACGGATTTTTGTGAGCGGGAAATGTATTTAACTAGCTGTTGTAGATCTGAGTTTTTCCAGATCAAATTTGGCTGTGAGATAGCCCTGTCGTACACTTGGGGATTTATTTTAAAAAGTAAACACATGACCTATGATTTTTCTTGCATTTTCGTGATCGACTGGTGTCAATCTAGCTGGGTAAACATCACTGGTATGGCCTGCAGGCTTCAATTCGGCGAATTTGGCCGAAACGTTAACACTGTCGCCTATGGGAAACCATTTAGTTCCGTGATTCCTATAAGAACAATCAGTGACGTGAACAAAATGGAAGAGGAGTTTTGGATTACTGCGGTTGGGTGGAGGAACTGCGGAACGATTTGGACGCTAACATCTAGCGCACTCCTTCTCGTCGTGATAAACGCCTGTATTGGTTTATACGACGAACCAATCCAGATCCAGAAGAAGCCACGTTTCCGAGAATTAGAACAAAGAGAACTGAAACGGAAAAAAGGGATCAGAAAGTGAGAATTGGCAGACCCGTATATATGATCGATTACACCGGTACGGGTTTCCCAGAAAGCCTCTAGTTTTCGAGATACCCTGCATGACCGAGCCATTGGGGGGGGGGGGGGGGTTATGGTAAAATATAGTGAAAATTCTAATATTAATATTCAAGCCTGCAAATAGTGTGTCTGTCATATGCAGAACGAGGTCCCCCCATAGAGTGAATTTAGTGACTTTATCTCGAACGGCGGGATATTGTCACCAAATTCAGCCTCTGTGGACCTCATTCTGTTTTGGTCCCAACTTCTGGGAAATTTCTTATAATAGTCTCAGATATTTTTTATCATCATTTTTAGTTACTTTTCCCCTTCTGGGAAGTTTCTCTATTTCCTAATTTGCAGAAGATAAAATGCACAATCGAGGTGATTAATTGGTGAATTTTACCAACTTCAACTGGAGATTGAAGATCAATCTGATCCTAGGTCTCCCATAGCAGTTGAGGCCCAAGCAGAATGTGGTTCCCAAAGGGTGAATTTTGTTATGCTAGCCCGCCATGCGGGAAATTGACAAACTAAATATAAAAGAAGGAATAGAAAAGCTGCTGAGAAAACTAAATTCACACTCTGGGGACCTCATTCTGCTTAGCTAGCATCATCTTCTCTGGAGAGTGTATTATCAAATTTCTATAGAAACTTCTTCGTATGCAATGTAGATTATATTTCTTATTTAGTTTAATTTCTCTATATCCCCAAATTGGCAGACGACACATTGCATAATCGAGGTTCCCAATGGGTGTACATCACAATATTCACCATTTGGAAACTTCAATCTGAGTCTATGTCTCCCATAGCAGAATGAGGTCCCCAGAGGGTGAATTTAGTTATGCTAGTCCGATATCCGGGATAACGCCACTATATTCACCCTCCGGGGGACCCAATTCTGCAAATGACAGGTACACTAAACTCACGCTTGCTATCATCACCGTTGACGTCATGAAGTCATTCGGCAACAACACCATAGACTAAAAATCCTTCCTTCATCTATGACAACACCCAGGTCGACGTAGCAATACTTGACTTCTCAAAAGCTTTTTATATAGTGCCCCATCGTAAACTGCTCCACAAATTAGAACACTACGGTATCCATGGGAACCTGCTGGCTTAGCTGAGATCTTTCCTGATGGACCGGAAGATGAGAGTGGTTGTAGATGGTAATTAAATCATCATAACGAGTACACGTCACGTTGGAATCTGGAGTACGACGTAGGGGGCCCCGAAACTGATCATTGTACAAGGATCAGTTTTAGGACCCCTATACTTTTCCTTTGCCACATCAATAATCTACCAGACAACATCCGCTCAAACGGAAGACTACAGTAATGCTCTAAATAATCGACTCCTTAATCACAGCAGAATTATGGGTAACTTTTCAGGATTTAGTCGGAAATATGGCTTGTTGCCATTCATAGGAAAGCTCTCGGGGGAGCTTTCCGATGAATGGCAACAATCCATATTTCCGACTAAATCCTGAAAAGTTACCCATAATTCTGCTGTGGTTAAGGAGTCGATTATTTAGAGCATTGCTGTACATGTATTCCGACGACTGACCTCTGTACAGGGAAATTCGATCTTTCAACGACCACCCGAAACTCCAAGAAGACCTTCAATCACTCGGTAAATGGACAAACACACGCGGAATGTCATTCAACACCATCACCATGACAACCAATAAATCGACAACCTTCTGCTATTCGCTAAATAATGACTTATTCATGATTAAAGGACGTAGCTGAACACCCGTACATTGGAGTCATGATGTCCAATGATCTCCAATAACATGTAATGGAGCAAACACATCGGGAACATCACAAACAAGCACCCTAAACTTCCTACAAGGAAACCTCAAACGCTGTTCACGAGAACTTAGGAAAACCAATTACATGTTCATCACACAAGTCAGATCCAACGTAGACCATCTGGGACCCGTTCCACCAAAGCGACATCGACAAAGTAGAGCAGCAAGATTTATAAAACAGGACTGCAGAAGCACACAGGAGCGGTTACCGACTTTCTAGCAGATCACAAACAACCATCACTGGCAAAACGGAGAAACAACAAACATATTTCTGTACAAGGTGGCCCAGCAATCCCCGATCAAGTCTATACGAAACCCTGCATGAAGGGAACGCGCAACAACAACAAAATCCAACCGGTTACTAACTAAGTCAGATCCCGTCACACCTAATAAGGAACAATAGAAGGCGCTACATACTATCACCGAACATCGACACCAAGGAGTACCAGAACGCGGATATGTATAGGAATCAGGGAGCTAAATGTGTTCTAGAGTTGGGGAGCGAGTACACCGTGGAACCCTAAAGGTGAAGGTAACTGAAGAATGACCTTCACCTGATACATGCGACACGTTATTAAAGGATGACATCGCGTTTATTTGATTTGTACATAATATCTAAATAATTTAAACTGGTGAATGAATGGGGGAACGGATTTTTGTGAGCGGGAAATGTATTTAACTAGCTGTTGTAGATCTGAGTTTTTCCAGATCAAATTTGGCTGTGAGATAGCCCTGTCGTACACTTGGGGATTTATTTTAAAAAGTAAACACATGACCTATGATTTTTCTTGCATTTTCGTGATCGACTGGTGTCAATCTAGCTGGGTAAACATCACTGGTATGGCCTGCAGGCTTCAATTCGGCGAATTTGGCCGAAACGTTAACACTGTCGCCTATGGGAAACCATTTAGTTCCGTGATTCCTATAAGAACAATCAGTGACGTGAACAAAATGGAAGAGGAGTTTTGGATTACTGCGGTTGGGTGGAGGAACTGCGGAACGATTTGGACGCTAACATCTAGCGCACTCCTTCTCGTCGTGATAAACGCCTGTATTGGTTTATACGACGAACCAATCCAGATCCAGAAGAAGCCACGTTTCCGAGAATTAGAACAAAGAGAACTGAAACGGAAAAAAGGGATCAGAAAGTGAGAATTGGCAGACCCGTATATATGATCGATTACACCGGTACGGGTTTCCCAGAAAGCCTCTAGTTTTCGAGATACCCTGCATGACCGAGCCATTGGGGGGGGGGGGGGGTTATGGTAAAATATAGTGAAAATTCTAATATTAATATTCAAGCCTGCAAATAGTGTGTCTGTCATATGCAGAACGAGGTCCCCCCATAGAGTGAATTTAGTGACTTTATCTCGAACGGCGGGATATTGTCACCAAATTCAGCCTCTGTGGACCTCATTCTGTTTTGGTCCCAACTTCTGGGAAATTTCTTATAATAGTCTCAGATATTTTTTATCATCATTTTTAGTTACTTTTCCCCTTCTGGGAAGTTTCTCTATTTCCTAATTTGCAGAAGATAAAATGCACAATCGAGGTGATTAATTGGTGAATTTTACCAACTTCAACTGGAGATTGAAGATCAATCTGATCCTAGGTCTCCCATAGCAGTTGAGGCCCAAGCAGAATGTGGTTCCCAAAGGGTGAATTTTGTTATGCTAGCCCGCCATGTGGGAAATTGACAAACTAAATATAAAAGAAGGAATAGAAAAGCTGCTGAGAAAACTAAATTCACACTCTGGGGACCTCATTCTGCTTAGCTAGCATCATCTTCTCTGGAGAGTGTATTATCAAATTTCTATAGAAACTTCTTCGTATGCAATGTAGATTATATTTCTTATTTAGTTTAATTTCTCTATATCCCCAAATTGGCAGACGACACATTGCATAATCGAGGTTCCCAATGGGTGTACATCACAATATTCACCATTTGGAAACTTCAATCTGAGTCTATGTCTCCCATAGCAGAATGAGGTCCCCAGAGGGTGAATTTAGTTATGCTAGTCCGATATCCGGGATAACGCCACTATATTCACCCTCCGGGGGACCCAATTCTGCAAATGACAGGTACACTAAACTCACGCTTGCTATCATCACCGTTGACGTCATGAAGTCATTCGGCAACAACACCATAGACTAAAAATCCTTCCTTCATCTATGACAACACCCAGGTCGACGTAGCAATACTTGACTTCTCAAAAGCTTTTTATATAGTGCCCCATCGTAAACTGCTCCACAAATTAGAACACTACGGTATCCATGGGAACCTGCTGGCTTAGCTGAGATCTTTCCTGATGGACCGGAAGATGAGAGTGGTTGTAGATGGTAATTAAATCATCATAACGAGTACACGTCACGTTGGAATCTGGAGTACGACGTAGGGGGCCCCGAAACTGATCATTGTACAAGGATCAGTTTTAGGACCCCTATACTTTTCCTTTGCCACATCAATAATCTACCAGACAACATCCGCTCAAACGGAAGACTACAGTAATGCTCTAAATAATCGACTCCTTAATCACAGCAGAATTATGGGTAACTTTTCAGGATTTAGTCGGAAATATGGCTTGTTGCCATTCATAGGAAAGCTCTCGGGGGAGCTTTCCGATGAATGGCAACAATCCATATTTCCGACTAAATCCTGAAAAGTTACCCATAATTCTGCTGTGGTTAAGGAGTCGATTATTTAGAGCATTGCTGTACATGTATTCCGACGACTGACCTCTGTACAGGGAAATTCGATCTTTCAACGACCACCCGAAACTCCAAGAAGACCTTCAATCACTCGGTAAATGGACAAACACACGCGGAATGTCATTCAACACCATCACCATGACAACCAATAAATCGACAACCTTCTGCTATTCGCTAAATAATGACTTATTCATGATTAAAGGACGTAGCTGAACACCCGTACATTGGAGTCATGATGTCCAATGATCTCCAATAACATGTAATGGAGCAAACACATCGGGAACATCACAAACAAGCACCCTAAACTTCCTACAAGGAAACCTCAAACGCTGTTCACGAGAACTTAGGAAAACCAATTACATGTTCATCACACAAGTCAGATCCAACGTAGACCATCTGGGACCCGTTCCACCAAAGCGACATCGACAAAGTAGAGCAGCAAGATTTATAAAACAGGACTGCAGAAGCACACAGGAGCGGTTACCGACTTTCTAGCAGATCACAAACAACCATCACTGGCAAAACGGAGAAACAACAAACATATTTCTGTACAAGGTGGCCCAGCAATCCCCGATCAAGTCTATACGAAACCCTGCATGAAGGGAACGCGCAACAACAACAAAATCCAACCGGTTACTAACTAAGTCAGATCCCGTCACACCTAATAAGGAACAATAGAAGGCGCTACATACTATCACCGAACATCGACACCAAGGAGTACCAGAACGCGGATATGTATAGGAATCAGGGAGCTAAATGTGTTCTAGAGTTGGGGAGCGAGTACACCGTGGAACCCTAAAGGTGAAGGTAACTGAAGAATGACCTTCACCTGATACATGCGACACGTTATTAAAGGATGACATCGCGTTTATTTGATTTGTACATAATATCTAAATAATTTAAACTGGTGAATGAATGGGGGAACGGATTTTTGTGAGCGGGAAATGTATTTAACTAGCTGTTGTAGATCTGAGTTTTTCCAGATCAAATTTGGCTGTGAGATAGCCCTGTCGTACACTTGGGGATTTATTTTAAAAAGTAAACACATGACCTATGATTTTTCTTGCATTTTCGTGATCGACTGGTGTCAATCTAGCTGGGTAAACATCACTGGTATGGCCTGCAGGCTTCAATTCGGCGAATTTGGCCGAAACGTTAACACTGTCGCCTATGGGAAACCATTTAGTTCCGTGATTCCTATAAGAACAATCAGTGACGTGAACAAAATGGAAGAGGAGTTTTGGATTACTGCGGTTGGGTGGAGGAACTGCGGAACGATTTGGACGCTAACATCTAGCGCACTCCTTCTCGTCGTGATAAACGCCTGTATTGGTTTATACGACGAACCAATCCAGATCCAGAAGAAGCCACGTTTCCGAGAATTAGAACAAAGAGAACTGAAACGGAAAAAAGGGATCAGAAAGTGAGAATTGGCAGACCCGTATATATGATCGATTACACCGGTACGGGTTTCCCAGAAAGCCTCTAGTTTTCGAGATACCCTGCATGACCGAGCCATTGGGGGGGGGGGGGGGGTTATGGTAAAATATAGTGAAAATTCTAATATTAATATTCAAGCCTGCAAATAGTGTGTCTGTCATATGCAGAACGAGGTCCCCCCATAGAGTGAATTTAGTGACTTTATCTCGAACGGCGGGATATTGTCACCAAATTCAGCCTCTGTGGACCTCATTCTGTTTTGGTCCCAACTTCTGGGAAATTTCTTATAATAGTCTCAGATATTTTTTATCATCATTTTTAGTTACTTTTCCCCTTCTGGGAAGTTTCTCTATTTCCTAATTTGCAGAAGATAAAATGCACAATCGAGGTGATTAATTGGTGAATTTTACCAACTTCAACTGGAGATTGAAGATCAATCTGATCCTAGGTCTCCCATAGCAGTTGAGGCCCAAGCAGAATGTGGTTCCCAAAGGGTGAATTTTGTTATGCTAGCCCGCCATGCGGGAAATTGACAAACTAAATATAAAAGAAGGAATAGAAAAGCTGCTGAGAAAACTAAATTCACACTCTGGGGACCTCATTCTGCTTAGCTAGCATCATCTTCTCTGGAGAGTGTATTATCAAATTTCTATAGAAACTTCTTCGTATGCAATGTAGATTATATTTCTTATTTAGTTTAATTTCTCTATATCCCCAAATTGGCAGACGACACATTGCATAATCGAGGTTCCCAATGGGTGTACATCACAATATTCACCATTTGGAAACTTCAATCTGAGTCTATGTCTCCCATAGCAGAATGAGGTCCCCAGAGGGTGAATTTAGTTATGCTAGTCCGATATCCGGGATAACGCCACTATATTCACCCTCCGGGGGACCCAATTCTGCAAATGACAGGTACACTAAACTCACGCTTGCTATCATCACCGTTGACGTCATGAAGTCATTCGGCAACAACACCATAGACTAAAAATCCTTCCTTCATCTATGACAACACCCAGGTCGACGTAGCAATACTTGACTTCTCAAAAGCTTTTTATATAGTGCCCCATCGTAAACTGCTCCACAAATTAGAACACTACGGTATCCATGGGAACCTGCTGGCTTAGCTGAGATCTTTCCTGATGGACCGGAAGATGAGAGTGGTTGTAGATGGTAATTAAATCATCATAACGAGTACACGTCACGTTGGAATCTGGAGTACGACGTAGGGGGCCCCGAAACTGATCATTGTACAAGGATCAGTTTTAGGACCCCTATACTTTTCCTTTGCCACATCAATAATCTACCAGACAACATCCGCTCAAACGGAAGACTACAGTAATGCTCTAAATAATCGACTCCTTAATCACAGCAGAATTATGGGTAACTTTTCAGGATTTAGTCGGAAATATGGCTTGTTGCCATTCATAGGAAAGCTCTCGGGGGAGCTTTCCGATGAATGGCAACAATCCATATTTCCGACTAAATCCTGAAAAGTTACCCATAATTCTGCTGTGGTTAAGGAGTCGATTATTTAGAGCATTGCTGTACATGTATTCCGACGACTGACCTCTGTACAGGGAAATTCGATCTTTCAACGACCACCCGAAACTCCAAGAAGACCTTCAATCACTCGGTAAATGGACAAACACACGCGGAATGTCATTCAACACCATCACCATGACAACCAATAAATCGACAACCTTCTGCTATTCGCTAAATAATGACTTATTCATGATTAAAGGACGTAGCTGAACACCCGTACATTGGAGTCATGATGTCCAATGATCTCCAATAACATGTAATGGAGCAAACACATCGGGAACATCACAAACAAGCACCCTAAACTTCCTACAAGGAAACCTCAAACGCTGTTCACGAGAACTTAGGAAAACCAATTACATGTTCATCACACAAGTCAGATCCAACGTAGACCATCTGGGACCCGTTCCACCAAAGCGACATCGACAAAGTAGAGCAGCAAGATTTATAAAACAGGACTGCAGAAGCACACAGGAGCGGTTACCGACTTTCTAGCAGATCACAAACAACCATCACTGGCAAAACGGAGAAACAACAAACATATTTCTGTACAAGGTGGCCCAGCAATCCCCGATCAAGTCTATACGAAACCCTGCATGAAGGGAACGCGCAACAACAACAAAATCCAACCGGTTACTAACTAAGTCAGATCCCGTCACACCTAATAAGGAACAATAGAAGGCGCTACATACTATCACCGAACATCGACACCAAGGAGTACCAGAACGCGGATATGTATAGGAATCAGGGAGCTAAATGTGTTCTAGAGTTGGGGAGCGAGTACACCGTGGAACCCTAAAGGTGAAGGTAACTGAAGAATGACCTTCACCTGATACATGCGACACGTTATTAAAGGATGACATCGCGTTTATTTGATTTGTACATAATATCTAAATAATTTAAACTGGTGAATGAATGGGGGAACGGATTTTTGTGAGCGGGAAATGTATTTAACTAGCTGTTGTAGATCTGAGTTTTTCCAGATCAAATTTGGCTGTGAGATAGCCCTGTCGTACACTTGGGGATTTATTTTAAAAAGTAAACACATGACCTATGATTTTTCTTGCATTTTCGTGATCGACTGGTGTCAATCTAGCTGGGTAAACATCACTGGTATGGCCTGCAGGCTTCAATTCGGCGAATTTGGCCGAAACGTTAACACTGTCGCCTATGGGAAACCATTTAGTTCCGTGATTCCTATAAGAACAATCAGTGACGTGAACAAAATGGAAGAGGAGTTTTGGATTACTGCGGTTGGGTGGAGGAACTGCGGAACGATTTGGACGCTAACATCTAGCGCACTCCTTCTCGTCGTGATAAACGCCTGTATTGGTTTATACGACGAACCAATCCAGATCCAGAAGAAGCCACGTTTCCGAGAATTAGAACAAAGAGAACTGAAACGGAAAAAAGGGATCAGAAAGTGAGAATTGGCAGACCCGTATATATGATCGATTACACCGGTACGGGTTTCCCAGAAAGCCTCTAGTTTTCGAGATACCCTGCATGACCGAGCCATTGGGGGGGGGGGGGGGGTTATGGTAAAATATAGTGAAAATTCTAATATTAATATTCAAGCCTGCAAATAGTGTGTCTGTCATATGCAGAACGAGGTCCCCCCATAGAGTGAATTTAGTGACTTTATCTCGAACGGCGGGATATTGTCACCAAATTCAGCCTCTGTGGACCTCATTCTGTTTTGGTCCCAACTTCTGGGAAATTTCTTATAATAGTCTCAGATATTTTTTATCATCATTTTTAGTTACTTTTCCCCTTCTGGGAAGTTTCTCTATTTCCTAATTTGCAGAAGATAAAATGCACAATCGAGGTGATTAATTGGTGAATTTTACCAACTTCAACTGGAGATTGAAGATCAATCTGATCCTAGGTCTCCCATAGCAGTTGAGGCCCAAGCAGAATGTGGTTCCCAAAGGGTGAATTTTGTTATGCTAGCCCGCCATGTGGGAAATTGACAAACTAAATATAAAAGAAGGAATAGAAAAGCTGCTGAGAAAACTAAATTCACACTCTGGGGACCTCATTCTGCTTAGCTAGCATCATCTTCTCTGGAGAGTGTATTATCAAATTTCTATAGAAACTTCTTCGTATGCAATGTAGATTATATTTCTTATTTAGTTTAATTTCTCTATATCCCCAAATTGGCAGACGACACATTGCATAATCGAGGTTCCCAATGGGTGTACATCACAATATTCACCATTTGGAAACTTCAATCTGAGTCTATGTCTCCCATAGCAGAATGAGGTCCCCAGAGGGTGAATTTAGTTATGCTAGTCCGATATCCGGGATAACGCCACTATATTCACCCTCCGGGGGACCCAATTCTGCAAATGACAGGTACACTAAACTCACGCTTGCTATCATCACCGTTGACGTCATGAAGTCATTCGGCAACAACACCATAGACTAAAAATCCTTCCTTCATCTATGACAACACCCAGGTCGACGTAGCAATACTTGACTTCTCAAAAGCTTTTTATATAGTGCCCCATCGTAAACTGCTCCACAAATTAGAACACTACGGTATCCATGGGAACCTGCTGGCTTAGCTGAGATCTTTCCTGATGGACCGGAAGATGAGAGTGGTTGTAGATGGTAATTAAATCATCATAACGAGTACACGTCACGTTGGAATCTGGAGTACGACGTAGGGGGCCCCGAAACTGATCATTGTACAAGGATCAGTTTTAGGACCCCTATACTTTTCCTTTGCCACATCAATAATCTACCAGACAACATCCGCTCAAACGGAAGACTACAGTAATGCTCTAAATAATCGACTCCTTAATCACAGCAGAATTATGGGTAACTTTTCAGGATTTAGTCGGAAATATGGCTTGTTGCCATTCATAGGAAAGCTCTCGGGGGAGCTTTCCGATGAATGGCAACAATCCATATTTCCGACTAAATCCTGAAAAGTTACCCATAATTCTGCTGTGGTTAAGGAGTCGATTATTTAGAGCATTGCTGTACATGTATTCCGACGACTGACCTCTGTACAGGGAAATTCGATCTTTCAACGACCACCCGAAACTCCAAGAAGACCTTCAATCACTCGGTAAATGGACAAACACACGCGGAATGTCATTCAACACCATCACCATGACAACCAATAAATCGACAACCTTCTGCTATTCGCTAAATAATGACTTATTCATGATTAAAGGACGTAGCTGAACACCCGTACATTGGAGTCATGATGTCCAATGATCTCCAATAACATGTAATGGAGCAAACACATCGGGAACATCACAAACAAGCACCCTAAACTTCCTACAAGGAAACCTCAAACGCTGTTCACGAGAACTTAGGAAAACCAATTACATGTTCATCACACAAGTCAGATCCAACGTAGACCATCTGGGACCCGTTCCACCAAAGCGACATCGACAAAGTAGAGCAGCAAGATTTATAAAACAGGACTGCAGAAGCACACAGGAGCGGTTACCGACTTTCTAGCAGATCACAAACAACCATCACTGGCAAAACGGAGAAACAACAAACATATTTCTGTACAAGGTGGCCCAGCAATCCCCGATCAAGTCTATACGAAACCCTGCATGAAGGGAACGCGCAACAACAACAAAATCCAACCGGTTACTAACTAAGTCAGATCCCGTCACACCTAATAAGGAACAATAGAAGGCGCTACATACTATCACCGAACATCGACACCAAGGAGTACCAGAACGCGGATATGTATAGGAATCAGGGAGCTAAATGTGTTCTAGAGTTGGGGAGCGAGTACACCGTGGAACCCTAAAGGTGAAGGTAACTGAAGAATGACCTTCACCTGATACATGCGACACGTTATTAAAGGATGACATCGCGTTTATTTGATTTGTACATAATATCTAAATAATTTAAACTGGTGAATGAATGGGGGAACGGATTTTTGTGAGCGGGAAATGTATTTAACTAGCTGTTGTAGATCTGAGTTTTTCCAGATCAAATTTGGCTGTGAGATAGCCCTGTCGTACACTTGGGGATTTATTTTAAAAAGTAAACACATGACCTATGATTTTTCTTGCATTTTCGTGATCGACTGGTGTCAATCTAGCTGGGTAAACATCACTGGTATGGCCTGCAGGCTTCAATTCGGCGAATTTGGCCGAAACGTTAACACTGTCGCCTATGGGAAACCATTTAGTTCCGTGATTCCTATAAGAACAATCAGTGACGTGAACAAAATGGAAGAGGAGTTTTGGATTACTGCGGTTGGGTGGAGGAACTGCGGAACGATTTGGACGCTAACATCTAGCGCACTCCTTCTCGTCGTGATAAACGCCTGTATTGGTTTATACGACGAACCAATCCAGATCCAGAAGAAGCCACGTTTCCGAGAATTAGAACAAAGAGAACTGAAACGGAAAAAAGGGATCAGAAAGTGAGAATTGGCAGACCCGTATATATGATCGATTACACCGGTACGGGTTTCCCAGAAAGCCTCTAGTTTTCGAGATACCCTGCATGACCGAGCCATTGGGGGGGGGGGGGGGGGTTATGGTAAAATATAGTGAAAATTCTAATATTAATATTCAAGCCTGCAAATAGTGTGTCTGTCATATGCAGAACGAGGTCCCCCCATAGAGTGAATTTAGTGACTTTATCTCGAACGGCGGGATATTGTCACCAAATTCAGCCTCTGTGGACCTCATTCTGTTTTGGTCCCAACTTCTGGGAAATTTCTTATAATAGTCTCAGATATTTTTTATCATCATTTTTAGTTACTTTTCCCCTTCTGGGAAGTTTCTCTATTTCCTAATTTGCAGAAGATAAAATGCACAATCGAGGTGATTAATTGGTGAATTTTACCAACTTCAACTGGAGATTGAAGATCAATCTGATCCTAGGTCTCCCATAGCAGTTGAGGCCCAAGCAGAATGTGGTTCCCAAAGGGTGAATTTTGTTATGCTAGCCCGCCATGCGGGAAATTGACAAACTAAATATAAAAGAAGGAATAGAAAAGCTGCTGAGAAAACTAAATTCACACTCTGGGGACCTCATTCTGCTTAGCTAGCATCATCTTCTCTGGAGAGTGTATTATCAAATTTCTATAGAAACTTCTTCGTATGCAATGTAGATTATATTTCTTATTTAGTTTAATTTCTCTATATCCCCAAATTGGCAGACGACACATTGCATAATCGAGGTTCCCAATGGGTGTACATCACAATATTCACCATTTGGAAACTTCAATCTGAGTCTATGTCTCCCATAGCAGAATGAGGTCCCCAGAGGGTGAATTTAGTTATGCTAGTCCGATATCCGGGATAACGCCACTATATTCACCCTCCGGGGGACCCAATTCTGCAAATGACAGGTACACTAAACTCACGCTTGCTATCATCACCGTTGACGTCATGAAGTCATTCGGCAACAACACCATAGACTAAAAATCCTTCCTTCATCTATGACAACACCCAGGTCGACGTAGCAATACTTGACTTCTCAAAAGCTTTTTATATAGTGCCCCATCGTAAACTGCTCCACAAATTAGAACACTACGGTATCCATGGGAACCTGCTGGCTTAGCTGAGATCTTTCCTGATGGACCGGAAGATGAGAGTGGTTGTAGATGGTAATTAAATCATCATAACGAGTACACGTCACGTTGGAATCTGGAGTACGACGTAGGGGGCCCCGAAACTGATCATTGTACAAGGATCAGTTTTAGGACCCCTATACTTTTCCTTTGCCACATCAATAATCTACCAGACAACATCCGCTCAAACGGAAGACTACAGTAATGCTCTAAATAATCGACTCCTTAATCACAGCAGAATTATGGGTAACTTTTCAGGATTTAGTCGGAAATATGGCTTGTTGCCATTCATAGGAAAGCTCTCGGGGGAGCTTTCCGATGAATGGCAACAATCCATATTTCCGACTAAATCCTGAAAAGTTACCCATAATTCTGCTGTGGTTAAGGAGTCGATTATTTAGAGCATTGCTGTACATGTATTCCGACGACTGACCTCTGTACAGGGAAATTCGATCTTTCAACGACCACCCGAAACTCCAAGAAGACCTTCAATCACTCGGTAAATGGACAAACACACGCGGAATGTCATTCAACACCATCACCATGACAACCAATAAATCGACAACCTTCTGCTATTCGCTAAATAATGACTTATTCATGATTAAAGGACGTAGCTGAACACCCGTACATTGGAGTCATGATGTCCAATGATCTCCAATAACATGTAATGGAGCAAACACATCGGGAACATCACAAACAAGCACCCTAAACTTCCTACAAGGAAACCTCAAACGCTGTTCACGAGAACTTAGGAAAACCAATTACATGTTCATCACACAAGTCAGATCCAACGTAGACCATCTGGGACCCGTTCCACCAAAGCGACATCGACAAAGTAGAGCAGCAAGATTTATAAAACAGGACTGCAGAAGCACACAGGAGCGGTTACCGACTTTCTAGCAGATCACAAACAACCATCACTGGCAAAACGGAGAAACAACAAACATATTTCTGTACAAGGTGGCCCAGCAATCCCCGATCAAGTCTATACGAAACCCTGCATGAAGGGAACGCGCAACAACAACAAAATCCAACCGGTTACTAACTAAGTCAGATCCCGTCACACCTAATAAGGAACAATAGAAGGCGCTACATACTATCACCGAACATCGACACCAAGGAGTACCAGAACGCGGATATGTATAGGAATCAGGGAGCTAAATGTGTTCTAGAGTTGGGGAGCGAGTACACCGTGGAACCCTAAAGGTGAAGGTAACTGAAGAATGACCTTCACCTGATACATGCGACACGTTATTAAAGGATGACATCGCGTTTATTTGATTTGTACATAATATCTAAATAATTTAAACTGGTGAATGAATGGGGGAACGGATTTTTGTGAGCGGGAAATGTATTTAACTAGCTGTTGTAGATCTGAGTTTTTCCAGATCAAATTTGGCTGTGAGATAGCCCTGTCGTACACTTGGGGATTTATTTTAAAAAGTAAACACATGACCTATGATTTTTCTTGCATTTTCGTGATCGACTGGTGTCAATCTAGCTGGGTAAACATCACTGGTATGGCCTGCAGGCTTCAATTCGGCGAATTTGGCCGAAACGTTAACACTGTCGCCTATGGGAAACCATTTAGTTCCGTGATTCCTATAAGAACAATCAGTGACGTGAACAAAATGGAAGAGGAGTTTTGGATTACTGCGGTTGGGTGGAGGAACTGCGGAACGATTTGGACGCTAACATCTAGCGCACTCCTTCTCGTCGTGATAAACGCCTGTATTGGTTTATACGACGAACCAATCCAGA